>NDXB01017107.1:82457-113857 GCA_002631895.1 Agapornis roseicollis
TTTTTTTTTAAATTAAGGAGGTAAATATTTAAACCGTTTCTGCATCTGTAGTAAAATTTTTATGACCAAGATTAGCATGTGTGCAGTTTTGAGTGAATTTGGCCTAAAAATAAATAGCATTCTTTTCCCTGGGGTAGACTTAGTGGGCACAGTGTCACTCACTGTTAAACCACTTCAGTAGATTTCCTCAAATCTGAGGAAAATACTTCTAAGTCATAAGTTTTAATTTGCACTATCAGAAGTGTACAGATTTCAGCTGCAGTTGTTGCCCTCTGTAAACAGTTTTGTTCTGGTCTTTTTTTTTTTTTTTTTTTTTTTTTTTTTTTTTTTTTTTTTTTTTTTTTTTCTTTTTTTTTTTTTAATTAACTTGATTCACTTGTGGCAATGGCAAGTTTTAATGGGATTTCTTTTTAATTAAAAAGAGAGCATATGAATCCCAGAGGGTAGATCCTGCTTCTGCTGAAAACTGCCCTCATACAAATAGGATGCTGTTCCATTAACAGTACTGCAAGAAATAGATTTGGGGATTATCAGCAAGGTTTGATGATAGCGCAGTCCTGCTCTAAAAATGTCTTGAGAATGAGAGAGGCCCTTCTCCATCTTGATGTGCCTTTTATGAGAGAAGATAAAGACAACTAAATATAGTGAGGATCATAGCTGCAGCCATTGATGATGGAAGAAAATAAAATTAAATCTAATGATCTTTGTTATTTGTGAGAATTTAAGTGCTAGGGTATCTTTTTAGTCCCAAACTAAATGCACATCTTTGCTAAGCCTGGGCCTCGTGTTCTTGCCTCCTGGACTTCCATGTGTGTTTGTAAGAAACTTCACGGTTGGGTATATAGAAAGCAGGGTTTAAGAGCAAAATACTTTATCAGCATTTTTTTCCCCCTCCATTAAAAATATCATCCCTTCACTTTGAAGAGAAGAGAGGCAAGAAACAATTGAGCCCAGAACAGGAGGAACCTGCCCAGTTTTCCCTGCTTATCAGCTCTCATGTCTGTGATGTGCCGCACTACGCTGGAGGCTAGCAGAAACACTGGGTAAAGCCCTCACCCTCTCAGTTAATGGCAGATACCTCATCTTCTCCACTGTTATCAGGGAATATCACCTGTTACTGGTGATGTTCTCTGGGTATTTTGTTATTATTACCATGTGCCCTTAGGGTGCTGTGTAGCAGTTACATTGTTCAGCTTCCATTCCCAGAGTAAGGCCTATTCTAAGCATAAAAAAAAAAATAGTAATTTTGTTTGAGTAGGTAAAATGGAGAAAAATCAGCTCACATATATGGGAAAATCCAAGATAAAACCTGCCAGCAGAAATTATATTATGTTTTTGTTAGGCTCAAAGAGATATGTTTTGTATTGTGCAAACACAAAACAGTTTGCTCTTTTCCTGCACAGCTTGCCATCTTTTTTTTTTTAATAAAGGTTAGGACTTAGAAAATGCTTGTTTTCTGGAACATTTTTATTTTACGAGTTCCATATTAAATATACCTAGAAATACTTCTCTCAGATGTCCTTTTTCTCTGCCAAAATTAAGAAACATAGCGATTCACAATCTTTCTTGTAGCGGCATCCCAGTCACTTAGCCTTTGCAAGTCTCTTAAATTCCCTAAATTCCCTATACTTCCTTCTTCACCAAAATGCAGGACAGATTTAAAGTGAACACGGACTCAGTGCAAGGAGAAAATCAGTAACTGCTGAGTCATGCCTCATTTTCCTGCAGTCCCAGCTGCTAACCTGTTCTTACTAATCAAGCGACAGAGGTCTCATCTCTATGTGTTTAGGTATTTGCACAGCACTGCATATGTTTTGATGGAAATCCCATGTGAGTTAGTGGATTTGTTTTCATCAGCCTCTCTGTTCTGTGGTTAATGTCTTGCTTGGAGTTTACAGAAACACACAGGTACAGAAGAGACACTGCAGCCAAAAGAGGTTATATGTGGCCAAGTTGGCATGCTGCTGTGTTATATACTGCTGTAATTGTAATCCAACATCTACTGCAGAATCTGCTAGAGCAAGAAAAGTCACTGACCATGATGGCTAATTTTTAATTGCATGCAGCCCATTTATGAGCTTGCTGACATTTCTCAGTGTTTGCAGAGAATGGAATACAGCATGGTCTTTCCCATCTCCAAACAGCCCCCTAAGCAATGGGAAACCCCAAGAAAAGTGTTGCACAGGCTTTGTATGGCAGGTTTAGAAGAGGTAAGTTTGGCATCTAATACACCTGAGGACTGCAAGATAACTAAGCTAACTGTGTCTTTCAGCAGCTCAAGAGCTTTCAGTGTAACATGGGAAATCTTTTGGGGGAGTCATGGTTGTAAATCTAGGAGAGGGGGCAACGCTGCAAAGCCAGTGACCACAGTCTGAAATGAAAACAGACCTAAAACTCTTCATGAGGAGTTCTGAATTAACCTGATAAGCACAAAATATTCTTAACCTTTTTTTTTGCATTTTTTTAGTGAAATACTTGTCTTCTTGTTGCAAGTGTCCCTCCAATGGATAAAATGGCACCATTCTCCTCATTCAGGGACATGTGAACGGAGAGCAAATGTGAGCATGCACTGAAGATTTCA
The DNA here is from genome assembly GCA_002631895.1 of Agapornis roseicollis. Classification (NCBI taxonomy): domain Eukaryota; kingdom Metazoa; phylum Chordata; class Aves; order Psittaciformes; family Psittacidae; genus Agapornis; species Agapornis roseicollis. Next base: position 85,039 of record NDXB01017107.1, read on the forward strand.
GTGTGCTTACAGAGCAGAATTTAGCAAAATACTACTTTTTTGTTATTCAATGGGATAATTCCTACTCATTATCTCTGTCTTAGTCCGGGGGAAAGCTTTGTTAAAATACAGTATTATGCACCGTTCAGAGGTGGGAATTGCTGTTGGGGTACTGTCAGCTCAAGTCCTATCATGTACATTTTGCACTTTTCTTTGAAATGGGAGACCCAGAGCTATGGCATATGGCTAAAATCTCCAAATTTTCTTAAAGATACATCCAGAAGGAGTTCTTGAAGTACATTTGAGAACAAAAATGGGTCAAGACGTAATGTTTTGCCTTACTAATCATTTGGTTGCATATGTTTAATATGATAAACCTGATTTTATTCCATAATACTACCTTTACAGCTTCTCTGTCACAAACTGCTTTTGCATACAGCATTCTCAGCTCTCATTAGCATACTTGAGAGCTTCATACTTTGGTCTTAGAGGGCTAAGCTTGGACATACAGAGAACACTGACATCTGTTTACACACTGTTGATTTCTGGATAGTCATGAAGTAGTCCTGGTGCAAGTGAGGATTTTCCTCTTAATTTAAGGCATCCTGAGGCATGTGTCTTGCAGAAGAGTTTCTTTCTGGTTAGGAGCAAACAGGGTATGTTTAAGTAAAGCAGAATAACTTGTCATTGAAAAATAAAAACTTCTGCACTTTGTTGTAACAGCTAAGTAAGTTCAGACTCTTCATGTGGAACATGTTTTCTTAGTTGCTTTCCATGTGACCCCAGAATTTATGACCTGATTATTACTCTACATTTGCAACTGTGAATTGTAGAGTCCATTAAATTCCTCAATGTTCTCTTATTCTGACACTGCTCAAAAAATGCAGCAACAGAAATGTCGTTTTAGGCAGGACTTAACTACATGTGGGGTTGAGTTGCTTTATTTTATTCTTATTTTTATTTCAGAAAAGTTTTATAAGCCTGTCAGAGCAAACTGTTAGATTTGTGCAGAAATCTTAATGGATCTTTTGCCTTTGTTCAACAAATAGAACACCTGGTCTTGGCAGATCAAGAGCAGTGATTTCTTGGTGCCTGCTTCCAGGTGAGTGGAACAATTTTGAAAGGCCCTTTAAACCTCGTACAAGTTCAGAGTTAACTAAATGCCATCAACAGAGCAGTTCCCAGTATAACCTGCTTAACCTATAGCTGATCCTTTCTGCAAAAGATGGGTACATGACAGGTCGGGGTACATGGTAGGTCAAGTGGGTTGAACAGGGAGAGCTTGAACAGTTCTTATTCACATGGGGGAATGTCAGGATTGGCCCCCAGGCTCAGGTGGTTGAGGCAAGAGTGGGGTGTGATGCCTCCTTTGGAGGCACTCAGACACTGTACACAGCCAACATCTCCCCTTCACATGGGTGAATGGCTCTGGCAGTTTGTACCCTGCTATACAGGGGGTCCACAGACTCTTTCCCTGTCACATATTTCAAAGCACAACAGTCAAATATAAAGGGATCCCATCCCTCTGTTCTGTGTACGCGTCTGCCCCTTCAGTCGTTTTGAGTTAGGTGGTAGGAGATACTTATGTGATCTTTAACATGCACCCAAAATATGACAGGGGTAAGAATACAATGAGAAGAGGTGAGAGAAGTTAATTAAAATAAGCAGATTAGCATTGGGTCATATCCTGCCACAAACTGGAGTGCTGTCCAGCACACCACCAAAATGCAGATGTCCTTTCTTGTAGGAGCAAATATGCATTCCTTCTGCATGCCAGAGTGCACATTATGTGATGCAGACTGTTCTAAATGCGGGTTAGGGCCAAATGAGAGTAAAGGTTGTATTTTGCATGTTTGTGTGGTGCATAGGTACATTATGGCTGCTTCCCAGACAGAACATCAGAAAATATGTGTAATCGCATGCCATACCACTTACCAGCACTAAAAGTTCACATAGGGCAGAGAGAAACATCAAAGAAACACCTCTTTATCTTCATTATTTCAAATGGCAGAAGTGCATTTTGGTTGCCCATTGCTTAGGTGGAATGAAGGACTATTGGGGCAGGAATCACTGGAAATTTCCAGGAGCTCTTGAAGAGTGTTTTTGCGATCATACTTCATGGGAGGATTGTTCAATGTGTGAGAGGCAGCATAAAGTAAATTACAGTGTTAACAGGGCCTGGAGAAGATGAAAGGAACTGCCAGGACTAAAGGTTCATAGCAAAATAGTAGCTTAAGCAGCACAAGAGATGTCAAGTTATACACACTCTTAGAGACCTTCGTCAAGCAAATTTGGTTGTCTAAATTGAGACCTGATTAGCTGGTGGGAACAGTGTTTTTTTCAGATCGGGGGTGGTACACTGGGCCACATTTGGCTACCTTTTCCAAAAAGACATGGGGAATGGTGGTGTACTGGAGAGTCCTGGGAGGCAGTCACCTTGCTTGCAGTGCTTCATCCAACAAGAAGTTGGCTGATTTTGGGTAACACCAGTTAAATGTCATTTTGCCATATTCAGAGTATCACTTTTAGTGAGGTTCATCTTCCCATGCCTTAAGAAGATCAAATAGGAAAGAACAGTGCTGCCAGTCAGACACTGAAATATTCAAAACTTTGAACATACTTTCAATTGCTGTCAGAGGGCTCAAGCAAGGAAGAGGTGAAAGATTGTCTGGATGGCTTGATGCAACCTTTTAATTCTCTGGAATATTGTCCCTAAGCACTTTTAGTTTTCGTGTCATTGTTCATATCATTGTGGGGTTTCTTTTTACTGTAGTGTATCTGACTCTGGAAGAGGCAAAGCGAGAGCACAAAAAAGCCCTCACACTGAGCTATCAAACCAAATTACCAGGCCTATATTTCATACAGGATGGTCTTCTCCAGGGAACTTTCTTGGAAGGCAGCAGGATCACAGACAGCCCTTCATTTCAGCCTTTGTTCTCAGCACAGAGCACACCTTTTTGCATTTCAAGATTGTGGTTCATTTATAGACTTCCAAAAGCACATTTACATCTAAAATCATTGCGTGGAAAATCAGAGAGCAAATGCTTCCATTATCTCGTTATCCTAGAGGAAAGAGATGTAGTACAAATTGGAGCTGAGCTCTGTGCTTCCTTCTGGTCAGGAGATGTGTATGTGCCTTTGTTATGTAAGATTTAAAAGAGGAGTAAAAGATAGCTCACCACCTTCTAGGTAACATGTCTGCATGTAAGTGTGCCAGAAAGAACAATAAAATAATTTGCAAAAGCTGTTTACATACCAGCACCAAAGCATGGAAGTTCCAGAGGCTTATCGATTACCTCTGCCTTGTTGGAAGGACCATCAAAACAAGGGAAACATTGCGAGGAATATAGATCAGGGTCTGCCCCTGTGAATGTCCCTTTGAGACCATTCCTGTCTCCCACCACATTCACTGGGAGGACATGCTGTCCTTCAGTCACTCACTTGTTCTCCTCTTGCAGTTTCAGGGAGTGTGTGCTTTGAAACAGATGCACCATCATCAAAGCACAGTCTAAGGCAGACGGAAAATGTAAAATGAGTAAGGAGGAAAATAAAGATACAGGAAAGAAGTCAGTTGTTTCATACCACTGTCAGCTTCAGAAGGAGTGGATGAAAACACTTGGGCAGGCAGGCAGGCAGGATCAGCGGTACGCTTCAAAGACAGGCAGAAGATTTCTTCTGTCCTTTTTGGATTTGCACTTACTTGCTTCTCATAAGGCTGTGTTGCTAAGATAGGGATTGGAAGTTGGGCAGAGAAAATTAAAGTTTTCTTAGATACAGGTATTTTATTGCTGTGACCCTGCAGAACTGAAGGGACACAGAAGGCACAGACACACGAAAGAGAAAGTATTTTCCTAGCACAACTGGAGAGATTGTGAGAAACAGTGAATCTTGTCAGTTAGGCTTCTTAATTTAACTGGTTCAAGATCCTAACCATGTCTGGAAATACGCAAAAATGTTTTTTCTTCAGAATCACTTCATCTTAGTCATACTGTTAAGTGCCTTCGAAGCACTAAGTCAGAAGAAGACCCATCCTTTTCCTAGATTATTTTTTTTCACTAAGTGCCTATGAATGAACTTCATAGAAACAAAGTCACAATTCAGATTTTTATGCAATTATGCTTAAATAAGAACTTTAATTTTACAAGTTACTGCACATATTTTTTTCAAGAATGTCCCCTTCTCTTTTCATACCATTAACCCCCCTGAATATGTCGGTTTTTAAAAAAGCATATGCTTTTTCCTTAAAGGAACATGAAGTGTCCTTTTTGACTAATATAATTGTAATATGCACATTAAACTCTTAGTGGAGCTTAGGAGATCATAGAGGATGCCAAAGAGTGAAATGCATCATGAGATCAGCAAACAGTAGAGCAGTTGTCACCAAGAACAGCCCTTGTGTGTTAAAATGCACTAGCATTGTAACTGGTGTACTAAAATGTCTTAATAACACTTTAAAAATGCTTCCTTGGTTTAATTTGACATTGGAGGCAGTCAGTCACACAGAGCAGTCACATGCCTGTGGATTGAGGGAAGGGCTACCAGCTTTACACTACACACGCTCTAGGAAGAGTTTGGTAGACGCAACTGTGTTTAGCATAAGGAGGTGGTGAGGGGAGGAAGGACAAACCTGGATAGCAAACCATGCATGCATGGCGTTACTTAACACAGGTGGCCCTTTGGCCTGTCATTTTGCAATGTTAAAAAACCAGCATCCCCCAGGACTTAACCTCTGAGAGGAGGCAGGCAAGTGGAGGTAAGGTCTCTGGTCTTTCTGGTAGATCCTCAGGCACAGATTTTAGGATCTCACTTCACATGTTCTTTTCATATGGAAAAAACAAAGGGTTGATCTGCCATGGGCACTGTGGAATTGCCTTTGCCTGTTTTCTCCTGTGTAAAGTGGGTGTAGGTTTAGCAAAGGTGCTTAACATGCCTTTGCTGTGTTCCCACTGAAGTTAGGTGAAGTTCTGCATCCAATTTCGATGAGATAAACTGTGATTAATGGATTAGGCAAAACTGGGCAATGTTGGTGCTTTTGAAAAGAATTCCTCCCACAGTGCTTCTAAGACGTATCAGACAGCATCTCTTTCCTCTGGCAGAGAGACGTCTGCCTGAGCAGTGCAAAAAAAATCCAGTGAAATCAGGATTAACAGTCCTGGTAGGGAGAGCAACAAAGAATGAGAAAAATGGGGATGGGCTGACAGGTTCTCAGCAGGCTTGGCTGGGAGTTTTCGAGCGCAGCATTTTATCTTTCTCCCTCAAGTGGGTCTCTGTCACAGTAGATGCACCAGTCGTTCCTGCTTAATTTGGGGTAAATCCCTATGTTTTCTTGCCATTTAGCTTGCTTGCCGATACATGACAACACCTCCAGCTGCTGCCTGTAAAGACTGGCTAGAGTCCTGCATCTTCATACAGTGCAAATAACCATTCTTCCCTGTGCATGAGCATTTCTTTGATAAATGTCCTTTAGAGTAGAAGAGAACATCTTTCCTTTTTTGACTTGGCAAAAAGACCTTTTTGCTCAACATGGGATGGTAGTACACATTATCAGGTGTGATGAAGTGCTGTCCAAGGCCTTCATCCTGATAAGCCAGTTGTGGTGAGGTAGCAACAGTATAATAAATACAGTGTCTGGGGGAATTGGAGGACTTACTTTATGTGGTAGTTTACAATTTCAAGTATTTACTGCCCCTCCTAAACAGGTGGCTGAGCTGCTTGTAGAGCATTTCATGAGTCCCTGCCCTTTGTAGCATGGTGCCCCAAGGCCATCCTTAACCACAGAGCAGTTGCACAAGAGACTGCCATTATTTGTGTACAACTGATTAGCCACCATGTAGAAGAGGATATGAGCAAAACATATCTTGTCTTCTTAAAGGCTTTGCCTTTGTCTGCTGACTGCCTGTGAACAACACATCCCTCTTGTTCCAGTAACTTGGGCAGTGCCCAGTTTGCCTACAGCATGGATGTGCTCTGCATATGCGTTGGCTCAGTTAAATCTTCTCTCAGTCCTTTCCTGTGCTCAGACATCTGCATAGGACCTGTATTCCCCAAAATGGTGGCCTTGCTGAAAGTGGTGCCATGCTGAGTCGTGAACAATGCTCTTTCATGAGAGGAAAGGGTGCCAAGCAGTTCACTGCACAGAAATGTGATATAGAACCTAATTATGCTATAATAATCCAATTGGTAGTTCACAGGGGAATTCAAGAGTCTGTTATGAACAAGAAGGTAGTTTCTGGGGGTTGGTTGGTGGTTGGGTTTTTTTACCACTAACATGTATGAACATGTACGAAGGCCAGGCATCATTATCTTTCAGAGAAAGCATTTGTGCAGATCTGCCTGCCATTTTTGTTCCTTCTGGCTATAAACAATTGTCTCCTCAGCCTCAGCAGTTATCGGGGAAATCTGCAGTGGGGCTGTCAGAAAAATTTATGATACCCAACAAGCAGATAAAGCTCAGCCAAGAAACATAAGGTGGAATATGTTCCCTGCTTTTTCTTTGGTTTTACCTTGAATTGCTCAATGGCAAATGCTTCTCTCCAGCTGTATAGTGTTGTTTAATATCTGAATGACGGCTATATACAGTGTTATGAATGCCATCTTTTAATTAGTCTTCTTGCTCTCTTTTTCCCTGCCTGTACACCCTCGCAGTCTTAACATCAGCCTTTATCACTGAAAGCTGTTGTGCCTGTTGCCTCTTGGTCTTTCCATACCTGTGGTGCTCCAGTTTCTCCTCTCTCCATCTGTTAATCAGGACCTCCAGAGGGAAGCAGGGAAAGGGATCACTGGCACATCCACATCATCCCAGACCCTTGAAATTGATTGCCCACGGGGTAAGGTGTAAACCTAAGAGGAAGTGTGCAAGGAGCTGTTCTTTCAGTCTTCCTTCCCACGTTTAACCTACTGAAAATAAGGACATGAGCGAGGTTCAATGACAGCCACAGGGAAGTTCTTCAAGCAGTGTTGTTTCATGTGTCTCCATTTCTTGCTTTTTCTCATCAGCACTGTTCGAAGGAAGACACCTTATTGCTTGACTGTAATAGAAAAATGCTTCAGTTAGCTACACAAAGAAGTCCTGCAGTGACCTTAACTTGCCTTTGCCATGGTTGATGCAAAAGGCACAAGAGTAAAAGCACCATTAAAACTAAGCCACAGCTGTTCAAGGAATAAATCCAGATGGAAAGCGGAAATAGAAAACCAGTTGGGGCATGATCTATGTCTGTGGCTCTTAGTGTACATAAAATGGGGGTGGACAGTCTTTCAGGAATGGGCTTGTTTCCCAAAGTAGGGAAGAAACCACTGGAGAAACATCAAAAGCTGTGAAACGGAATCTCAGGGAGGGAAGGTGGTGGCAGTAGAGTAAATTTACTGTCTCTAAAGATGTGGGTTACTCACTGCTTGCTGCTTGCTGTCTTGTTTGTGTTGTTAGCCTGTGCTATGCATGGCAACTGATTTCTGAGATCAGCTTCCAATCAGAGGTCTGTTAAGCAACAAAACGGTTGCATTTCTCCCAGGCTGTATGCAGCATCCCTAATAAGATGTGCTTTATGGAGAATACCTTGCTGGGAGCAGTGGAGAGGGAAATCTATGACCTCCAGGCAGGGAACAGCAATGGGTGGGCAGGAGAGGGTGTAAAGTGTTGCTATGCCTGTGGGATAGCCTTTGGATGGGCTTGGCACACTTCAGTGCCAGGACACTCATGCCTTCTTCTCATCCAATGCTCTGGAACAGTGCCTGTGGACATTGGGGAGTGAGGAGGGCTCTTCAGATGAACCCCATGGATGGAGGTGCTTCCTGCCTTCAGCGTCACTCTGTCCTGTTTTGGTTTGCACTGGCTGGCTCAGGCACCATCAGGGTGGCAGAGGCTGGTGTGCAGGCTTTACAACAAATATAAATCCCCACATACTTCCACAAAGCCCATTCACATGAGCAGTGCAGCAGTAGAAGTGCGTTCCTCAAGCCTGGGTGTCTCCCTGCGGGTGGACCTGGAAGCACAGGAGAGCCCAGTTTCACAAGAGAAATTCCTAGGTGGAGTTATGTGTTGAAAAAACTTGCTCGGGCTGCAATGTTTATCTTGTTTTGATGGAATTTCTTTTTTTTTTTTTGCGGTGCTCCTTAGAAACCAAGCGACTGCTTCCTTTCTGGCTCCACTAGGCACTCTCAAACAATACTAATTAGTGTCCTTTTAAATGTTGCTTCTGACTCTAAGAGGTGGGCTACTTGCTACTCCCAGCCAGCACCATGGCTTGTGACACCCACAGGTGGTTCCAGTTAGTAAAATCATCTGCTTCCACGCAACTTTCTCACCTGTCGTTTGCTTTTGTTTGCAAATTACACAAGGTAGAAAGACAAGTGTTGTGTTTTGCCTTACTTGCCAACAGCAACAGTAATGGGAGCATGCAACATGCTCTTCCTCTGGGTGAGGGCAGGAGTGCCTTTGCAGTAAGCTGAAGGGAGACAGATGGGCAATTTACAAAACCGCAGTGCTGCATTTAAGATTAAGGAGAAATCAGTAAATAGACCTTTTTCCTGCTTATAACCTTTCAGCTGAAAACCAGATCACATGCCTTATATTTACCTCCTACTTTTATTTGTGCTCTGTGATTACTAGACACTTGACTTGCCACTTGTGATTACTAGCCACATTTTGACTGTTGTGGATTGGTTCTATAGAAGTTTAGTCTTGCACTTCAGAAAATACCTTGAAGTGAGCATAGCTATTTTCCAAGGACAAGAGTATCTCTGCCTATGCAGCACCACCCACTTCTGGGAAAGTTGGATCCCAGATGAATGTTGGTGGTTGTCTGTGAAAGGCAGATAAGATCAGTCTCTCTATCTGAATTGCTCTAATCTAGCAGATCTTCCTTCTTTTTGTGTTATACCCATCACTGTGAATGGCAGCTTTGAGCAGTGATCAAAAAGGCCTGCAAAGAATATCATGCCTTGGCCTGAAAGTGTTGCATGCTTAAGAAGCAACCTCTTGAACTGAATCTGGGATTTTAGTCTAATTTATGAACATTTTTCTTCACATACTCAAATGACAGTGTTTCAGCCATAACAGTCACCTATGGCAAGCACAGCATGTTTCACTGTCTTGAGCCAAAGGAGCCTTTGTGGCTGTGCAATGAATAGCCACTGCACACGCAACCAGCAGGATGGAGGAGCTGGTGCAATAGCCGTATGGCACCAGTTAAATACCAGTAGTAGATACTTTGTCTTAATGTGTTATGGCTACTGAGTGTGGGCAAAAAAGCAGCATGAGATAAATGATGCTGTAAAGGCATCACGGTATGGCATTAGTCAGGGAATTAGTCCCACTGCTGGGTTTCCAGGCAGTTGCTTATGCCTGGAGTGCTTTCATCCTTAAAATGCTTCATATCTTAAGTGAGACTTGCACAACAGCAGGCTTTATCCATCCTGCCAGGGACAAAGTGAATATTTTTGCAAGCAACATAGAGTTACTGTTAACAGTAACTGCATATTGCTACAGCAGAAACCCACTTGTGGGCACACACAGCAGGAATATATATCCTTGTGCGCCCACATACACACACATATGTGTGTGTGAGCGTGCACAGACATCTGCATGTTACTGGGTGTGTGCACCAAAGCAACTTTCTGCCTCCTCCTCTGCCCCTGCAAAGGTTATTTCCAGTAATTGTGCCCTACAGCAGCGACGTCTGGCATAAGAGAGAGCTCTGAGTAGCTTGGCCCCTGTTTGCTCTGGGCAGGAGCTTATTAAGTGTGCCATTAATTAATGCCATGAAGGGAAAACTTCAGTTGCCTTAAAGAAAACCCAGATTGTGCTGCATATTTGAAGCAGTCTAAGTGGGAGAAGCTTCTTATTAGTGCTAAATAGAGGCTGCTGTCTCACAGCCTCTTGTCAGCAGATGGGAGCAAGAGGTGTATGCACAGGCATCAGTAGTTATTGTCAGAGAAGGTCTTTTAGCAGAAAGCCTTTAGTTTAAGAATTTCTCTAGGGACTCAAGGGGCAGTGCAGTAACTTTTCGTAGCTTATATAGAAGTGGTGATTCATTATACATAATTAATGAACAGAAAATTAGGGGATTTATACAAATCCTGTTAGAAAATTTCTCCCTTTTTAAAGGGATTGGGATAAAAGGTAGAAGAAGGGAGCCATTGTATTAGAGATTTAGAGGGAAAAAGTGTGCCCTAAGGCAGTTGAGTGGTATGCACATGATGGGTCGGCTGCTGTAGCTGCTGAGATTTGAAATAACATGAGACTTTGTGTTTTGATAGAAAATGAAGAAATTACCAGGGCAGGCTGAGGTAGTCCTGAGCATTCATCAAAACTCTGCATAAAATATCTGACACGCCTGGAGGGACATTGGACCAGAGCTGAATAAACATAATATTTATTAATTGAAATGACAGAGTGAAATTTGACACGTCTGGATTTTTATTGAAGTTTATCCAGCCAATTTTTACCTCTGTGAAAACCAAGCTGCCAAGACCATCGTATTGTCATTGTATCTATTCTTCTTGAGACTTATTTCTACGTGCAGCTTTGTTGTGGAGTGAATTTGTGGAGCCTTGTTGCTTACCCACCAATGATTCTGCAGTGGTCTTTATCTGAGGATACAGTGCCCAAGTAAGTCCTTTGGAGCCAGAGCCTGTCTTCCAAAGATCTGAACAGGGCATGGGCCATTAGCTGTAGCAGCTCACTGCAGGAAGAATATGAGCTTGGCAAGAAAAGGCAGTTTTGCATAAGGAAAAGCAGGTAAGTTTCAGACTGATGTTTCACACTGGCAGCTTTTAGTCCAATGAATTGTGTGATCCAACACATTATTTGGCAAAGGTACGGTACTACTCCTATACCTTGGAAAAGAAAGGTAAGATGTAACATAGAAGCCGTTAATAAAGCTATACCATAAGACTGGTGAACTTTTTCACATGGCTGGTGAACCGGAACATCTTCATGTGGCTTGGGCTGCCTGTGACTTTCCAGTTGGGACTGTATCTTTCCACTTTCCTTCTTTACGTTCCTGGAGCTCTTGTAGTGAAAAAGTCAATGCACATGAGACCCAGAAGTAGCTTTTATGAGATGTTTTAGGAGGGAGGGGGAGACAGAGTGAGAAGGGGAGAGAAGAAATCATCCTGCATGCCCAGCTTCCCAGCCCAGCAGAAAGCACACCAAGAGGCGTGTGTTGTTCTGCAGGCACCGAGACGTTCACCACCATGCATGAACAACCTCTGTTACATCTTTCCAAGGCCAGTGTGGATTTCACTGCTTCACAGCCCTGAAGTAAACACAGCAGAGAGCCTCTTAAGTGCTGTGGGTACCATAAGCACTGCTCTCTCATGCCTTATGCTGTGCCAGCACTGCCCAAGCTGTGCTTGGCTGTGAAGAAGAGGTGCTGGCAGAGGGACTAGGGCACAGAGGGGAGTGGGGTGCAAGGAGGGATGGTGCTGGTGAGGGTCAAGAGATGGCAGGGACTGCTGAGGGTAGTGGGGAGGGTTGTCGTGCTGGATCAAGGGAGCCTTTGATCAGTATTTATGATTGCATTAATTATTGCACTCTGCAATACAGCTTGGCAGGGCAGTGCCTGGGAACTGGTGTTCTGAGAGGTGATTGATTTTGTGACTGGGGTGGAACGGCTGCTCCAACATGAAGCATCAGAACAGTGTGAAGGGAGAAGGGGTTTTCTCCCTGTGTTCCCTACTGAGTTGTTGAAAGTTTCTCCTGTGTAAACAGTGCGGTGGTGTGAGCATTGTGAGTTTCGTTTTTTCCTTTTGATGCCATTTCATGGAAAAGGAAATGAGCTGCAAGTGTTTAGCTTGGCACTATAACTTTGGTAATTGTATCCAGGGCATAGAGTAGCATGGGCAAGTGCTTAATCATTCACTCATTAGTTCAGTGTCCGTTGAGCTTGGAAGACAAAAAGAGGGTAAGAAATTGTGTCAACCTGTCTGACAGTAACAAGCATAAGATGGTTTGGGAAGGATGACATACTTTCCAGACTTCTTGGTGAACTAGATCATTGCCTTTCCAGCACAGCTGTTGCTGCTGCTGCAGTCAGTTAGGAGAAAACATCTGTATTTGAAGTGCCCATCTGCTGGCAGCAATTGTCATCTTTAAATTGGCATAATCCTGTCAGATGAGAGTAGCAAAGCTGTGTCTTCTGCACCATCTCCTGATTGCCAGCACCTCCTGTGTTATGCTCTCTTTTTGTGTGTACACTTTCTGTATAAATACCTTCTTTATCTGCCCAGAGAGTCCCCTGAGGGTTGTATTATATGGGTATACAAAGAAGATTTCTTCCCCCTCTGGCTGTGATTACTTGCCTGTTAGGGCATTTCCAAAAGGGATAGTAACACATGAACGCCACTGTAGACAATGCTGGTAAGGCTATACCTTGAATACTGTGTGCATATCTATCCACTCATACTTCCAAAATGTGAGTTGACACTGCAGTGGGTGCAGGAAGAAGTGGCATGGACAGCAGGGAGATGAAAGCATGACATGAAGTTTGAGATTAAAGAAGTTTTGCTTGTTTAGTCTAGAAGAAGGCAGACTGGCTTGTATCAGAAGTTTATATATGCATGGTGGAAAGAAAGACCAAGAAGGGTAATAGGTCACTAAACTAATATGGTCAGTACTGGAAAAAGAACTGAGTTGAGCTAGCCATTAGTAGATTCAGACTAGAAATTAGAATTCAGCCCATAAAGACCAGAATAAGCTCTCCATGGCAACAGTGGGGACAAATTTTCTGAGCTGTTTTGAAGACAGGACCTGAATAAGTTCATGAAGAGGATAAGCGAGCATGCTTTCCTTCCATAAGAGGTGAGGAGACAGATGACACAGAACATCGTATTTCTTTCTTGTATCAGCCTATTCACAGCACACATTTATTAAAGTTCCTGCAGCAGTTTTGCAATGGAGCCTGAGACATTGTTAATGGAAAGCACATTCAAGGGTTTGAACTGTACACAAACTCTACTTAGAAACTATAAGATGAACAAGTTTCAGGAGATTAGGAGAAGGATGCCTAGCTGGTGGTTTGGCAGCTGATTACCCAGAGTAAACATGGTGCTTAGGAAACTGCAGTGCCAATTTGTGCTGGGTGATGTTTGTGTTTGTTCAGTTGGAAGCAGAATTCAGGCAGAAATTAAACCCCTTCTTTTTTCTTTTTACTGAGATTGCTTTTCAGCCATGTCACTAGACAGACAACCAAAACCAACATAGCCAGGGAGGAGGTAAGCAGGATTACAGCAGCTCCTTTCAGATTCCCTTGCACTGTCGTGGTTGCCTGCTCTCCTTGCATCAATATCAAACCACAGTGCCAGCACCACTGTGAGTGCCATTGGGCTAATGAAAAGGTCGTTTTTCCATTGTGATGCTACACATGATCCCAACTGTGTTTATGTAAGTGCTTGTGACATTTTATGCCAAACTACAAGAGCTTGCATTTTTGTGATTAGTGCATAATCTCTTGTGTAGACAGCTGAGGGACAGGTTGGGCATATTACTACAGAGGGACACCCTAGAAAAGCTGAGAAGGAGAATTATTAGGCAGACACTCAGTATCTTCCAGGACAGCCAATTTACATTCATCCCAGACTCCCTTCTGATGCTGATGTGTTCCTCTTTTTCTGTTTGTATTGGGTGTCTCAGAGATACTGAGTTAGGAAGCAATATATAAAAACAAAATTCTGGTTACAGTGAATAACTTAAGGGAGTTTTCTTGTCTGCTAGTTGTTTCAGGATTTTTGTCATCTTTCCCACTTATAAAAGTATTTGGCTTTTGGTCTTTCAGAGGTTAAAAGGTGGGTAAGCAGCAGTTGGATCAGATTTGAAAAGAATGTAAATGAGAATTCAGGATTTCCTGCTTAGGGAGAGCCATGTAAATGCCAGTGAATGAGCCCAGTCCAAAGCTCATTGCACTTTACAGTCAGATACCCATTTAATCCTGCGTGCTTAGAGCTATGCCTTAAAAACACAGGTTGCTGAGATGCCAGACCTAGAGTGTGGCTTGCAATGTGTCTTCTTGCTGCATTTTTGGTGGCAAGATTTGTTTGACACCCTGGTAGTAAGCTCTTACAGATCTTGACTGAGCCAAGTCATTTCATGTGTGACATGAAAATAATTCATGCCTCTGTATTGTCACTAGTTGTATGCAGCACACAGAATGCTGTATTCAAGGGAAGTTTTTCATCCAGTGTCTGATAAGATCATAGTTTTCATGATCTCACACATTCCTTCTGAGAAATGTAGTCTAAAGAGTCACGCTCATGTATAGTCGTGTTGCAGAACGTTTGGACCTTTTTATTACACCAGTTCTTACTGCTTTTCTTTTCCAGCAGAATGTAGAAAGTTATGCTTCTCAAGTTTCTGCTTTTCATGTGAATTAGTCTTTCCAGGCAGTGTTAATCCAGCCCATAGTCACCTAGTTAGCCTCTTCCTCAGCCCCTTTTCAGAATAAAGGCTTTTTCTCTTGATTGAGTAAGCTTGTCTAAGTATTAGGAAAATTATTTGGTACTGAGCAACTTCTTGCTTATGCTGTTCTTGAAATACTTCTTATGGCATTAATCCTTGGAGCACCAAGTATCAGCTGAAGCTGTAATCACCACACAGTGTTTTCCCAGAGATGGCACTTTATTGTTAGGGAAGTGGACAGCGTTTTGTGTATCCTTAAGAGATTTACCTGGCAGCATGGGATACAGGTTTTGTAGAAAGAAGCCATATCTCTTATTAAACTGACCGAAAGAAGTAAAAGAAAGATCAGTGTTTTGGGCTCAGCACCCAATCATCAGCTTGTGTTCATTGTAACTTAACTTTCTTCCACAAAGCCCTAGGCTGTTTCACAGGTTTGCATGCTCCAGGCTTCCCATCCAGGCCCCAGATAAAACCTTGCTGGTTTTTTGCAGGCTTTTTCGTTTGTGTATGGAATTATGCTTAGCCTTTGGTATGTATGATTGGAAAGGACAGGGTCCTCATATTAACTGCATGTTTCTGGTGTACTTTCTGAGATCTTGTATAGGATGCGTGGTGATAGAACTTCAAATCTGATCTTTTGTGTCACATGCAAGATGGGGACAATAAAATGGTGTGCAATAGAAGACAAAGGTAAGATGAAAAAAGTGATAAATTTGAATCAGGAGATTTAGAGAATGGTCACTTTAAAATTTTAGTCCTTTCCAACCAGGAGGTAGGAATGGAAAAACAGGTCTTTGTTCCTGTAAGAGGACTCTTGCATCCAGAAGGAGGAGCAGTACAGTGGAACCATAGTAACAGTGGTAAAAATAACAACAATAATAATAAAGCAGCAAATACTAGAAATATTTGTCACTCTTTTCTGAGAAGCTCACCAGGTTCAGTTCTTGGGATTTCTTACTCAGTCCTGCAGTTCTTGTTATTGCAGTATTGTGCTCATGAAATTCAGTAATTATACACTGAAACTAGGCAGGATTAAACTCTTTAAGTACTTTTGCCTGAATTTTAGATCTTCAAACCATGTGTATTGCTGCTGTCAGAAATTGCCGTTACTTACTGTCTCTGGGTGATCACTCCCAGGATAGAAAGAGCCTCTGGCTCCCATATAGCAGTGTGCTGTGCCAGCCAGGCTACATTCTCTGCAACAGGTGTGAATCCATTTTTCTATCTTTTGTGATGGAAAAACAAAGCAGAATGATGCATTAATTCTCACACTGGTTTTGTGTTCGTATGGACAAAACCAAAGGCATTTCTGGAAATTTCCAATATCTTGGTATCAAACATCAGAAGTGGTAAGCAGAGGAAGAAAACCAAGGTCTTCCTCCCACTCCTGGGACGGCATCTGCAATACACCCTGCTGCATGAGACATGGCATTTCAGTGGAGCACTGAGGGACCAAGAAAATGTAGTGATGGGGAGTAAGATGAACAAAATGTAAGTTTAAAATCTTGGTTGTTGTTTTCTCGTGGGTTCTTTGAATATCAAAATTCAAAAAAGATACAGTTTGGGTACTTTTCTCACACACTGCTTTTATATTAAAGATTACTTTTCCTGCATTCTTCAATGAAGTAAATAAATTACAAGTGTGCTCATCAGCATATTTTTTGCACACAACTCACAAAATATGTTATCAACACCTAAAAAGCACAGTGAGATTAAGTGACTTTTCCCAAGACATCAGAGCCTGGGATTGGATTTGATCTCTTAAATTCCAGTCTAGTATTTTAGCCACATGCATTTCTCACAGCAGGAGGTTTCATCTCTTTGATGCAGTGTCTCATCTTCTTTACTCATGGAGAACTGGAAGACAAACAACTTTTATGGCTTCATCAGCTTAAGTTCTTCACCTTATCAAAAGGCTTTGTATTTATTGGGAAATAAAAGGAGGTGTAGAAAGGCAGCACTGGTAAATCCTGTGCTGTTAGAATCTCACAGGAAGTTGAATGACCCTTGCTTGAGAAACACAAACCACAGAATGTGGGTGTGATAGTTATTGGTATGTGCTTTGCATTCTCCTACAAGGACTAATTGCATTTTGCATTGCTACCGTAAACCCTGCCTACCGTTTCCAAGAAGATTTCACTACTAACTCTTCTTAAAACGACCCACTGGAGAGACGTGCTGTGAGAAATGCTGTGAGAGTTAGTATTTTGACTTCTTACTGAATCCTGGAAAGCTGTCCCTTGGTGTTAATGATTCCTGATAACAGGGGGGGGAAGGGTGGGCTTTCAGATGCAGTGGGCATTTGTTAGCATGTACCATCACTGTCAATAAACCCACTTGAATGACACATTCCCTTTAGTGTATCTGTTTGTTCGCTGTTTCTCACTGAAGACAAGTCAACAACCAAATTAACTTTCAGATCTTGGTATGGGAATGTTTATATTAGTTCTGGCATCAGCAGCTCTGTGATCTCTCATTTAAAATCAAGTATGGAAGGAAGCTCTTTCAGTAGTCCTGGTTGTTTAATTAGGAAGAGAGAGTAGAAAGCCCAAAATGAAAGAGGAAAAAGAAAAAAAAAGCCAATTTTTACAGAAAATAAACAGATTATATTTTTATGGGTGCAAGGTCACAGAAGTTCAGATTGTGTATTTTTAACTGCTTACCTATATGAATACTTCTTGTGGCAGATATAAAAGCAACTTTAGTGTGTTGTTCACAGTTAATTAGCTGTCCTAAATATGGCTGATATATCAGTAATTTTGACTAGTAATGTCTGAGCTATTCAAGAGCACTCAGGAAAATCAAAGATCAGAAGTCTTCTTTCTAAGAAGCTTGTTTAATATTCTATGTTAGGCAAAAACATTTTGTCATTAGGATTTTCCCTGGGATCTCCTAGTTTTTTGGTGTTTTGCAAGCATAGTCCACTGTTAAGTTTGCAGAATCGTATCTTAGCAATTAGGTTAATCAGTTCTGTATCTGTAGTCACATTTACCTTCAGAATTAAATCCTGTACCTTCATTATGTAGACAATGAATAAAGCACACAACCTTTAACAAAAAAAAAAAAAAAAAGGAAGATGTTAAGAGGTTACAAGATGGGAGATTCATGTATTCATGTGGACAGGCTTGTTTCCATTCCATGGCAGTTGTTTGCGAAGGGTGTTTGTTCGAAGGATGTGTGGAATGGTTGTTTCTCACAAAATTTGCATGTCTACCCTTGGCCATACTGAAGTAACTGAATTTTACTTCAGCAGAAGGCATTTCATCTATTTTGTGTTTGTAACCTAAGTCCTCCTGTAATCCATGTTAAGAGTCATGTCCAGATTGTTACTGAGGAACAGGACTTGTCACTTGGTCTTTTGGTTGTTAAGAAAACAAGCTAATTGGTAAAATACTAGCAGTGGGTTTGTTCTGTTTTACATCACTTTCAGTTACTGAGGAATAACAGAACTAATTTGCTGCTTCCAAAATTGACTTCAGAAGTGTCAAAGCAAGAGAAATTCAAAATTCAGAGAGAGAGAAAGGGAGATATTTGTTCCCATGACTCGTTATTGAGCAAAGCCACCTCAGAATGCTGAACAGAAGCCAAGGCTTTATGTATTGTGTATGTATGTGTGTATTTATCTATTTATATATATGTATCAAGGTTGTATAAACATCGTTAAAGTCACTGCTAAGTGGTGTACATAGTATGTAATTCTGATAGTTTTAAACAGACCAGCACTTCTTATTTTTTGAATTGGCACCACTTTTGTGTTAATTGCGTGTGTGCAACTAAAATGGGTATAGTAACAAACTTCCTAGTTGAGCCAGAGCTCAGGTGTGTGTTTGCTGTTGGCCAAGTATATGGTGAAATCAGTACTTTAATACTTGTCTAGGTTTTGGGTTGGTTTGTTTTTTTCCACAAAACCACCAAGTGTGTGAAGGCACTTTTGTTGGTATTAGTGCTGCAGCAGGACTTGCAGAACTGCATTACAACTGGACTCAGTACACTGAGCTGATGATGGAGCACTGCCTCAGTTTTCTTCTAGAAGTAGCTGAAGAGTTTTGCACAATTCTTTCTCCATCCCAGTAGCTAATTTGAGTGGGATTGCAGTAGTGCAAGTTCTGGAGATAAAATGTTGAGGATCACTGAGACAGATTTGAGTCAATATAAATCTAAAAATTACTTCTTCCTGTATCGAAGGAACAAAAAGAAGAAAAAAGGCTGGGATAAGTTAGTTACTTGATCTGTGTGGCTGGATTCACATCGGTGGTGGTTTGTGAGTATGAACAACCACATATAACAACCAATCATATAAGAAAAGCAAAGATGGTGATGGTGGACATACAGCACACCATTTTCTGAGTAGCAGTAGGGTACAAAATTACCATTTAGAGTTCATTACTGGAATAACAAGTATAGAAAGTAACAGAGCTTTGCTCTTTTACCAGTTTCATCTCTTGGAGACTATGTCTTGGTCTCTGACTGAAAAACAATCCATTAAGGAAAACTTAACGATAAAAAAACCTGCAGCTTATATTTCCAATATTGTAAAGAACTCACTTCAGTGTATTTGGAGAAAACCTTTCAGTCTCATTTCAGTTGATAATTATATTTACTGTAGTGGTTTTATTGTGAGAGTGTTTATAGCAGCTTCCCTGTGAATTTGTTCATCAGAATCATGCCGAATGCCAAGTAGGGGTCAGGGTCCAGAGACAGGGAAGGGGAATCCCTTCTGACAGGAGAAAAAGGGATTTCCTCTCAGCAACGCTAAAAGATAATAGCAAAAATTAGAAATGCAAAGCTACAGATGGTCTCTGATAACTGCTTCTGGACTTGGGAAGCAGAGTCAAATGCCAGCAATGGAAACAAAAACTCACTCGAGATTTGCAGGGAGGGAGGGAGCGACCCTGCCACGATGTGCTGGCTGCCATCAGCTCCTCTGAGAGGAATGGGAGGTTCAAAGGTTATCATCCTATTTATGCTAATTGAGTTTGAGCTAAGCTCTTCCCAAGTAAAAAAGCCTCTTATTGAATTAGTTATTCAGTTCCTCAGGGTGCAAGTGGAATGGTTGTAACGCTGTCTTAGTCTGCTCACAGGGCCCTTGAAGAGTAAAGCTAAAGGATTTCTCTCAATTTAAGCATCCCTCAGATGAAAAGCGAGCAGGAGACGTGAGAGACTTGAGTGCCTTTTACTATTTAGTCTGCCTACAGAAGGGGCCAAACATGTTCAGGTACACAGCACCCTGGCAGGTCCTCTGCTTGTCCATGGAACAGAGGCTGAGGGTAAGAACAATTTATTTTCATAATATTGTTAAAGAAGCATAACTTGTAATCTTAAGGATGTGCTGTAAACGGGAGTCAGCATCAGAGCTACCTACAGGGAAAATGAAGGATCTGTAGGGATGTGCAGTGTTCATTCCTTCATTGTGTATTTCCATGTTGCTGTTACTTGAAGAAACAAGTCAGAAGTAGTTACCTGAAGACATGTCATGTATATTTATGTGTCTCTGCATTTATATTTATACAGCAAACACAGGCCACTGTGTGCTTCTGTATGTAAGAAAACATTGTTAATAATTTTAATTTCCATAGGCCTGTCTATCTGTAGGCTTTTGAAACATTTATAGGGACAAATTAATTAAATCTCATAGCAGAGTTAGGAAATGCATGTGAAAATAAGGCTGCAACCTGGTTGAGGTTAAGTGTTTTATTCAAGGTCATGCAGCAAGTCAGCAGCAGATAGGGGAATGAAATACAAATCTTCTGATCCTGAGTCCCTTTAGTTGCTTAATACCTGTTAGTTGTCTTCTAAATTAGATTTTCTTCAAGACCATCAACCTTGAAGACTCACGCAAGTACATTTAACTGTAGCAGTTAAACAAGTATGGGCAAGACTGACACCTGAAGACTGTAAATTTAAACCAGCTTGGCCTATCATTATTTGTATACGTATTCTTGAAGTATTATTTTTGTATATTTGTATTGTGTAAGTATTTGTATACTTATTCTTGCAGTATTCTTTTTCATGAAAGCAGTCTACTAGTCTCTGATGGCATTTAATATGAAAGAGTTACTTTGCAATTCAAAAATACCTATTATGTTTCCTCAACTCTCCTGATTTTATCACAACTCTTGAAATATCTGGTGTGGTTTTTCTTTCCAAAAATGCCAGGTGCCAGAAATGCCTTTAATTTTCCTTTAAATGTCTAACCTCCAAAGTTGCAAAGAAATACTGAGAAGTACGGTTCCTAATACTATCCCCCTGATTTACCTCTTTCTGCCTCCCCCAAAGTTGCAAATCGAAATTAAAATGCTATTTGTATCACTTTGTTTTTACAACCTGCAAGCATTGCATCTCCTTAGCTTTTGTGATTTTTGAAGATTGATCTTATTTATCAGTCTCTAGAAAGTGCATGCTTGGAAACGGAATAATCAAGGTCTGCATACAGAGCTTGTTTTCTGTACAAGGATAGTTCGCATTTGTTGTTGTTAAGTCCACTTTGATTATTCCCTTTCTAATCCTTTTATCTTAAGGGATCCAAACTGTACAGATTGTACAGATCACTTATCAGTCATTATGTAATCTTCTTTGGGGTGGAGGTGCTGTCAAAAGGGTAGCACCAGGATTTCCAAAGGTCTGGTGTTTGTGCAAGGTCCCCACCTCTGCCATGGGGTCTCTGGAATGGTTGTAAGATCTCCTTCAACAAAGATTTTAGGGTTTTTTAATTATACCAACTGTATTATAGAAGCTTACTTCTGGATAAATATAAATCCACATTATACATGGTACTGGCTTTCACAAACACTGCACACTGCATTTTTTGCAGAAGCATCTCCCTTCTTTCCTTTCCCCCAAGTGTCTTAATCAAGAAAAAAAGATATTCATGAAGTCCGTGGTTTTCTGTACCATTTTGACATAGACTGCTCTGCAGTCATAAGTTAAGCATATCTGTGACACCCAGTATGTTACCAGAAGTTGTAGATGAAAATTTGGCCATGTGTCTGGTGAATCCCTGAAAGCATGGCATTCTTCACTGAATTTTGCAGAGCTGTTCAAGTACTAAAGCAATGATAGTAAATTTTGTATGTTTGGATCCAAATGCATTAAGGTGTCGGGAAGCAGAATGCCAGCATTGGCTTGCAGTTCAGTCTCAGGGTATTGCCTAAGTCAAAAATTAAATAGGGTGCCTGGGGAACACTCACAGCAAATGAAATCAAGTGCCCACTTTCTCTCAGAAAGGCTAAAAGATTGAATAACTTTGCCATCTTTGCAATACAATCCTGTGGCAGTGATACCAGCTCAAACAGGAATATGTATCTCTGTTGTAATTGAAATCCATTGGGCAGATGGCCACTTCATTGAATTAAGTGGTGCCTTCAGCTTTCTTGCCTTCATTGCTTACTCAAAACCAGGCAGATATGGCTTCCCTACAATAAGTGATGCTGCACCCCCATAAGGATGATGAAGTCATGTCTTCTACAGCTATGCCAGGTTATGACATTGTAGCCTGCTGTCCATATACCATGTGTTCATTCCACCCTCATGGACAGCTCTGTAGTATCAAGCTGGGAAGTGTTATATACAGCTGTGCTGAGAAGGTGTAAAAGGATTTTCTCTGGGCAGTGCTAGGGCTATTTGAAAACTCAAGGTTGGCAATCACATGGAAGCTGTACATAGCCCCTGGTTTACAGTTCTGCCTTGTACATGCTGAAAACAAGCAATGCAGTTTAACATAAATATTTGTTTCTGTAAGTTATTTGCATGTCTGTGTTGCAATTAGCTAATTTGGTCAAGCCACTGATAAATTTCACATTACCTTTTGCCTGTGCAGCCACTGTTGTGCATTAATATTTATTAAATCATATTAATTAGCTGATGAGGGTACACCATTGACCCTACAGGAGTAAAGGTGCTGTATTCATCACTAGTCTTAGGTAAGCCTGTGGTCCATCCAAAATCACCACTTAGCATTTCGTACATGGAAGACAGTCCAACTCACCTTTGACTTGCATGAGAGCTGTGGTCAGCATTCAGGCTTATAGCCTGCTCCTGCTGAAGTCAGTGGCAAAACTGTCTGTGGTTTGAACTGGTGCAGTGCGGGGTGTAAGAAGATAATGTGATGCTGTTTGAAGGTACTATTTACAGTGATATTGAAAGTGTAGAAGTTTTGCCAAAACATGATTGCTAGGGGCTTTGGAGTTAACACAGGTAAGATTAGTGAAAAGGCAGGTCCACCTCTAGTCT
Organism: Agapornis roseicollis; assembly: GCA_002631895.1. Taxonomy (NCBI): domain Eukaryota; kingdom Metazoa; phylum Chordata; class Aves; order Psittaciformes; family Psittacidae; genus Agapornis; species Agapornis roseicollis. Next base: position 107,639 of record NDXB01017107.1, read on the forward strand.
CTTCATACATAGCAAAACTGTTCTAAGACATTAGGGGCACATTTGGGCAGTGCAACATTACTAGTAATTTGATTTAATGAATGCTACTCATTTTAAAAAAAAACTGTAATTTGTGCTCAGCCCTTAGGAAGTAAGAAGGAACTGCAGGAACATAAATTTCCTCAAGCAGAGGCACAGCCTTTCTAGGTGTTGTGACTAAAGGACATCATAAGCCTTACAAGAAACAAATCAAGAAGGTATGTAAATCATTAGGGCTCTGCAGTTGCACTGCCAGGTTTGGCATTCTGAATTTTACTGAACTGTTGAGTGCTGTATGTTTGCACTAAGTCGTTTAGAATTTAAGATAGATAAAAAATGAAAAGGTCTTACCAGTAAAAGTAGATTTAAAGTAGATTTAAAGACTTTACTTTCTTTGGGGTGCATTTTGCTTGGCCGGGGGGTGGTGTTCCTTTATACTTACACTGTCTGTTCTAACATCTCTAGATTTCAGTACTTTACTAGGTGTTGTGGTAAATGACAGATTTGGAAGAAATATTGAAGTTATTACATGCAAATAATCTGTTTCTAGCTGATGGTTCCCAGATTCCAGCTACCACCAATAATTCTGGCACTGAAAGCAAGTAAATTTTCATGTCTAACCAAAACTGTTCTTATTATGTCTTCAGCGATTCAGACTGAATTAATTCATGGCTTTGTTCTCTTCAGAGTACAGAGCTGATCAAATTTTCTGGCATTTTTCAGGAAGGAGACTCTCAAAGAGTGGTACCTAACGTAACTCTCCAGCTCTCATAACAACCTGCATGCCCAGGCAAATGAACAGTCCTGCACAGTGAAAAATAATCATCTGGTCTTACAACTGTAGTGGTGCTATCAAACTGGTACTTCGTGTTGGTAACAAGGAAATACAAAAGCATCCTAGGAAGAGCTGACTTACACTTTACATTATGTAGTAGCAGAAGATGACTCTACATAGATTTGGATTAGGTATTGCCAGTCATCTTCTCAGCATGCAAAGTCTTAGCAAAGCACTTTAGCATCCTACAAAGTAAATAGAAGAAAGGACAATGAATGTCCAGTGTGGCTGGGTGGCATTTGATAGCACATAAGTGGCTCTATCCTCTCTGTACTGCCAGGTTTTTCACTTGTGAGTGTTGGACTATTTAGGATTTCTCTGAAACTTTTAGTTCATGTAATTGAAGAAGCATAGAAGAATTTCAGTTTGCTTTAAAAATAATTAAAGTTCCTTCTTTTTCTCGTTGCAGAAGAAACAAAAAAATGTCAGACTCTCCTCTGAGGGCTTAAAAGGCATGAGGAAAATATAAAGGACTATATAGCTACATTTCTGTGCTTTTAAATGGCACTTTTTGGCTTTTTGGGACTTTAGTAATGGTGTCTGAGCAAATAGAATTATTTTTATTGCTATGTGATTGGGGAGGTTTAGTACCACCAAGTGCCAGCAATCCCTTTGTGCATGTTATTATAGTAACATGGGCCATTTTGTCTTTGCTATTGGTAGTCACTCTGCTGCAAACTGCACTTAAACCGTTTCTAGCTTGTTATTTCTGCTGCTCTGTGATGCCCATAATTCTGCCTTTCAAAAGTGCTCTCAGTTCTCTTAAGCTTCCATTTTCCCTCTTAGTCTTTAGCCTTTTAATGTTGACCCCACATGACACAGGTCTGCCCAAGGTTTAGAAGCACTCATTGACCTTTCTTACAGCATTTGAATGACTGCCTTTAAGGATTTTGTGGTGGTGTTTCTAGGCAGCATGTTCAGCAGAAGATATTTTCAGCTTTCTCTTGAAAAGTACAAATGTTATTTGTTATGTAGCTACTCGTTTATTGTACGTTCTGTATCTTGGAACTTAAACCTCATAAGGATTAGAATTTTCAAATAAGATTTTTAATAGGATTGAAGAGGAAGAATACAAGCAAATATACGTTAAATGAAAGGTAATTAACTGAAGAGGTTAAGATCCAAGACTGAAGACTGGTTGCCCTTGACTAGGCCAGCAATTTCAAACCAAGAAAAATCAAGAAACTAGAAGCCAAGAAATGTGAGCTCCAAACATCCACAGAACTTACTATGAACTTAAAAAAAAAAAAGAAAAGAAAGCCTGTCATGTTGCAGAATATCACGCATTCATCTCAGTTGATGAATCATCCTGGATTTAGGATTTAAATCTTTAACACCCTGCATGTAGGAATCCTGTCACTTGTCTGCCATTGGGGCAGAAAGGAAATAATGGTGGCAGCAGACCCTAAAAATGATGATTAAATGGAGGAACCGAAAACAAAGGAAGGAAAAAATGAGGGGTAAATAGACCTATCCATCTGAGAATGGAAGGCCTTTTATGACAAAGAAGTCCCAGGGCTCTTGACGTAAAGAGGCTGGAGAAGGCAGAAGAAAGGGAGAATGATTAGCTGGGGGAAAGAAGAAATTTCTAACTAATAACAGGAAACTGGCCAATAGAGATGTCTTAATCTGTTTTGAGCTGACCACTGTTCACTGTCCTCATTCATCAAGAAAGACTTTGAGGGCACATTCTCAAGATAGTTGTAACTGTATGTTTAAGCATGCTGCTCTATACCTTCGCTGCTATTTTCTGGCAGTAATAAGAACCAGATTATGATGATGTGTTCATAATTTATTCTGGGACATTGCAGTATAAATTCTAAATAATTAAAAATTAATGTCAGTTCCCTTAGAACATCTCATTTTGTACTGCGAAAGCATACCTGGATTTAAGGACAAGAAATGGAGCTTTGGCTGAAGCCTGTTTTTTTTATTGTAATTTCTGAAAGAACTTTTCCAAGCCATGGCAATCATCAGGGAAAAAGGTTATTGAGCAAAGTCACAGTAAAATGCATCATTAATAATAACCCACCCACATCCAGACACCGTATCACCAGACACTTCATTGGAGGAAGGAACAGTACTGTTGGTATTCATGACTCATTATATTCGTGGGTTATAAGGTTTAAAGAGTCAGCTGTGATCACATTATTACTGGCATTGTGACATAGATCACTGAATTTCCCTAAATTGACTTCTGTTTGGATTAGAGCTTATCTTTTAGAAAAGCATCCAGTTTTGATTCCACATGTCCTGCAAGGGAGCATTCATCACAGCCTGTATTAAATTGTTCCCTTCATTAATTATACTGCTAAAAGCTTCCTCTTAGAAGATACACATTATTTTACCCTTGGTCTTTCTGAATACTCTGCAATGCAGACAGGAATGTCTTGTGCTCCTTTCGCCTCTGAGGAGTTGGCTGTGTCTGAACACTTTTGACTGATGCAGACAGAAATGACTTGTGCTCCATTTTCTTCTGAGGAGCTGGCTTTGTCTGAAGACTGTTGAGTGATTGCTTTTTTTCTTTGCATAACCTGTGGGCTTGGAAGAAGTTCTGATTTATGGCTTTAATTACAGTCTGTCTAACCATGTAAAAAGCCTTCTCAGTGTCTTCCTTCAAGTCTCACCATTGTGATGCCAGCACACACCTGTGACTGGGAATAGTAATGTCAATGGTATGCGCATGGCCTCCACTTTTCTTCCATACTACTTTCACCTTGTTGTCACCCAATATAGCACCCTGTCTTCATGTCTCCACATTTATTTAGCTCTGGCTGGAGGCGTAACAAGGTTATTATCGCTGTGTTAAAACTAGGTTAGTGTGTGTTACATGGAGGTCCACATCTGTCCTATGCCTAGCTCTTCTGAGCGTTTATCAGATTTCCTGATGAAATGACCAAGGTGAAGTGTCTTTGTTAGAGTTCTTTTTGCAGTTTTGGCATAGTTTAGGGCTGTATTTACATTACTGCTTTCACTGCAAAATCAAAATGTATGTTGACGTCAGAGACTTGCATCCTCATCCCTTGGGTCAGGTAAGGGCTGGTGGCAGTCATATGCATTCCTTGCCGCAGAACAGGCAGGTTTAGAGGTGAACCCAGCCAGCCACGTGGACTCCAACCTGTGTTACCAGCCCAGAGTTGTACTTCCATCAAACACAGTTGTAAGGTTCTTGTGTACAAACCAAAGCGATGATAGGATACAACATGCAGGTGTGAGCCTGGGTGAACTTGAAGACGTTCCCTTAACTACTGTGCAGGTTTCAGCAGTATCGCTGTTATTACTGGCTGTCACATCACCTCAGACAACTATTTTTTTTCCTTGACAAATTTGAGACCACACTAATTAGTAAGAAGAGATGTCAGTGCTAATGCACTGATAAATAAGCACATTAGCCAGGTTGTTACTTAGTTGCTGAGATGTTCACAGTTCCCTAATTGAAGGTATATAATACTGTTGGGTAAATTCTGCTTAGCTAACTTATTCAGTGATGTCCTGTCCAGGTGTGTCTGGAAGTTACCAGCTTATGCATGTCTATACAGGGTCAGAACTTGGAAGATGTAGCCAAGCAAGATGGTACCCACTGAGCAGAGTTCTATGAAAACCATTTCTGTGTGGAAGAACAACACACTCTTTCTATGCCCTGACAGGGCAACCCAGAAATCCCGCTCAGGTCCCACCTAGATCAAGTTGAATTGTTCTTCTGCAAGTAGGGGGTACTTTCCCTGGTAGTCAACAAGGTGAATAATGATTGTTCTTGGTCTGGAGAAATGTCAATCCTCGGACTGTGGTGTAGGTGCTTTAAATTGAGCTATCAGCAAACTTTTGGAGTAGTCTGGGTAACTTTCCTACAGAGATTGTGAAGAAAACTAAATAGCGCTTTGCAATTTTTCTCTCAGAATCTGAGATTGGCAAGCATTAGAGGTTATGTTAGTAATCACATTGGCCTTCTGGTGTGTATTTTGGTTTTCCCCTTCATGGGGCTTTATGCCAGACTTGCAAAGTTGAACACACAAAATTCAGCATTTAAATCTGAATGCAAACACACCAGTAACATCTAGATGTATCAGCCCCAGAAATCACTTTTTAAGGTGTCAATAACTGAGTATGGGAGTTTAAGTAGTATGTTTCCAGCATTTTTGTTTTAAGGGCCTGATCTGTAGTGTTTGTGGTTCCAAAAAACAATGAGCTCTGCTTTCAATACAGCTGGAGCTGGTCCAGCTCTTCGCTGTTGTCCATGTGCATGCAGGCTGCTGCTCACCATTCCAGAAGAGAGGCTGATTCCCACGTTCATCCCACTTGCAGACTGCAAAACAACTTGGTTTTCTTCAAGTGGCTTTTTTTTTTTTTTTCAGTGAGTGACTTCTTAATGGTACATTTGTATCTTTGTATTCACAGAACTGTTGAAAGTTCAAGGTGATTTTGAAGTGGTGCTGTGATTATGGGTTTAATTTTATTTGCCTTTTAATACTAGACCTACTAAGAGGATTTCTTTTTTCACCTGTGATGTAAGAAATGTTAAACACTACCCGATGAAAATGCATTTGTTATTTATAGGTAAATCCAATTATTCAGTTAGTTAATGGATCTTAAAAATAGCTGTAAGAAACAGTCATTTGTATATTTGCCAGCAACAGACTTCTACTTCCCTCCATGAAAAAACATCATCCTGATTGATTGGTTCAGCTTTGTGAAAGGAAAAACAGACCTGTTAGCATAGCTTTATCTTACATGTCACAGATAACAGACAAACCAGTGCTTATTGAGCCACCCTATAATTGCATTAGTCTGTAAACTTCTGGTGGCCTGGTTTCTTCTCTTACTAAACTGAATGAGAAGAATTAGAGACATGGTTAGATAGTTGCACTTGTAGATGAGAGATTTCCCTTTTTTTGGAGGTCTGCTTTACTGGCTTGTTTTTTCTTAAAAAATGAGACATGTTTTGGTCTGGTGTTACTTTTTTGTAATGCATTGCATCCAGCAGGTAAAAAATGTTTGGGTTTTTTTTAAGCTAAGGTTATTTATAGCTCACAGATCTCACATGATGAGGACTGCCAGCTCTACGTCATCATAAAGAATGCAAATTGAGTTCTGAGATTAACTGTTGTATTTATTTTTCTAGTTATAACTAATTTAGGCCACTGCCTTATTTTGAATGTGTCAGTTTTGACAAATGGTGTTCAGCTCTTAAGAGTGCACACAGATCTGCTGTCATTAAGTGAATTTCAAAGTGCATAAAAAGAAAAAACACATTTTTCTCCTCTTCATGAAAGTTCTGTTTAAATAATCAAGTTCTCGTTAGCCTGTCAATCAGAAAGGGAAACCACCAACACTGACATGTCAAATGCGGAGGGGGGGGGGGGGGGGGG
>NDXB01017107.1:113993-156844 GCA_002631895.1 Agapornis roseicollis
GGGGGGGGGGGGGGGGAGGGGTTGTGCTGCATTGTTTTTGTTGTGTGAAAATCAGCTTGAGATTTTTCCCAGCATCCAGAGTTCCTAAGCTCCTGCATCAAAACCATAGAAGCCACCTGGGGCAATAAAGTTAGGCAGGTGCTGAAGTGTGTTTTAGGAGCCTGTGGCAGGGGAAAGGAATTTTGGGCAAGGGGATGGAGTTTTGAATGGGATGCCACAGGCACTTGTGGCTGCTTCAACTGGCAGCTGTCACTGTCCTAGCCCCTTCCCCTGGCCCTGCAGCTGCTCCTGAGAAAGTAAACAACCAAGGTTTGTCCTAAATCTGCTGCATGACTACAGAATCCTGTTCAGACAAGAACTGTGTAAACATGACAATCTGGAGTCCAGGCCTCAGGCTTTCAGCCTAATAGTGATTATAGTTCCAGTACTTTTATAGTAACTGTTAATTCAAAAGAAGCCTAGGCATTAACCCTTTCCTGAAAGCTAAACCCATGTTTACCTACTGGTCAGTCAGAAGAATGGCAGTGAAAAATGAAAGTAATACTTGGTCGAAAACTGTGACCCTAGAAGGCAGACAGTGCCAGACACTCCGTGAAGTTCTCAACAGTTATGCTGTTGCCCTTTTCCATGGGTATCTGTTCATTTATGGAATGAAGAAGAATCAGTATAAAACCCTAAAAAGAACTGATGCCAGCATAGGCAGTTAGGTTTCCTCTGATGGACAGAGGACGGCAGAAATATCTCACAAGCCCTACCCTACATTTTACTGGCAACCATCCTTGCCTTCCTTATGGTAGTCTTGTGCGAGAAGATGGGAAGAGGCTTCAAAATGGGTAAATTTTGCATGTGTTTTATCCTTGAGTAATTAAGAACAGAAGCATGGCTTACGTGTTTCGCCCCATGGATGGCTATCTTTCACTTGGTGATGCTCCACAAGTAATTCACATGATGGTAATCTAGCCCTTCCTACCTGAGTTTGAAACCACTCTGCTTCTCCCCTGAAATGTGTTACAAATTTGTGGTGATATTTTGGCCCAGTTTACCCTATTACAGGAAAGGACTTCCTGCACTGGAGGGAGAGGAGATGCTGGCACAGAGCTGTTCACCAGCAGCTGCCAGGTAAAATGGAGTGGAGACATCTCAGAGCTTTTATAGCATCCCATGTGCAGTCTCATGCCTAACGCATTAATGCTCACGTGCCTAACTCACGAGTTTGGTTCCTTACCATGCGCCAAACATTTGACATGTTGCTTATGCTTATTACACTTTCAGGCATCCCAGATGTATAGGTTGTCCCAGTTTGCTGGTTGTTTTACTGAACCTGCACACTCTTGGTAAGATGTACTAAGAGGGTGGTCTCCTAGGAAAGGAAGGCGTTTTAAAAGATACCAATTTAGATAATTTTATAAAATAGAAATAATTTCCTGTCACGTTGTGAAGCACCTGGTTGCCTACAGTGTGGTTTTAGGTCTTTGTATGGTGGGAATAGAGATGCATGGAGTGTTGTTCTGTCCATCATCGCTGTAACAGTAAAAGAAGTATAGATGGACTTTATGGGTTTCTTATTCTGCCTACAGTTTCCAGATTGCATCCTTTAATGCACAAAATTGCAGTGCCATCCCATATTTCTCGGCTGCCTCTGTGCAGACTGTCGCATTAGTCATACAGGAATACAGTTTAGGAAGACATTGCAGGCTGGGCAGCCTTTCTCAAAACCAGAATTTGCCATGAGGTAGCATTTATTGGCATATGCATGGATGTGAGAGATGAAGCTCAGCATGAACTCATCCTCTGGCTCCACAGTGGTTTTATATTGATATCTTAGTGGGAGCAGCTCACTCTCTGTTTATCTATATGAAAATGCCAGGAAAAGGAAGGGATGAGCTTCTTCTTTATGGAGGTACGATCTCTCTGACCCCCTGGTGTGTTGCTGCTGGAGAGAGCTTTTCACTGCACCTGAAGTCAGCTGCGAACGGGATCACAGGCCAGTACAGCATTTGCTATTGCTTTCAAAAACCCTGTGTCCTTGCCATTGTTAGAGTTTTGATTTGTTGAAGAGCTGAATTGAGCTCAAGAAATCATTATGGGTTGATTTTATTGTTGCTATTTTAATAGGACGAGGGAATTAAAAACAAATGTGTCAGGGCTGATGTTTGCCTACAGTGTGAGGCAGTACATTTGTTCAGAGGCTGATAGTTACCCCAGATTGTAGCTGAAGTCTTGAAAACGCCAAGCAGGAGGACTGCTGGGCTGTTGATGAGCTGTGTTTCAGTGCTGTGTTCAGAGTGAGATCCATACACAGAACTTCAGTAGAAGTCAGCTTGGGCAGAGGCAGAATGAACGGGCTCAAACAGCAGGGTCTGTCTATTACAAGATGCTACATGGAAGGAATGTGGTGTGATACACTTAGCATGACCTCTTTTACCAAGATGTGAGCAGATGATGGAGAGAGGAAGCCAGAGGAGGAAGAAGGACAGCTGACACTGAAGAGAAAACTTGAGGAAAACCGAAGACCATTAGAAGGAAGAGAAAACATTCTGGGGAAATATTCAAGAGATGTTTTGGGCATGTGAGTTTACATAGGTAATCATCACTGCAGATTCTCCCGTCACCAAGAGGCAACAGCTCCCTTTTCTCTCTTAGCTGTGATGGAGCAGAAAAGATCTCTGCCAGACACCCCACTCCCACCCCCCCACCATGAAGCCACTGTGATGCTCACAGCTGCTGGAGAGACAGTTCCTTTTAAGTGGCAGAAATGGTGGGAGTGAGTCATGTCACAGACTTGTCACAGAGTCTGGTGCACAGTTGGCAAGTCTTCTCTCAGTGGTGAACATCTTCATTAATAAATGTGGCTTGAACATGTAGTTTACAGCAGTACTCCTAGTGCTTGTGCCATAGATGTGGTGGAGCACTTGGCTGGTAGGCTTTGGGAGACACGATATTTCTTCTTACCTGTTTCTTCTAGTCATATACACTGCTGCAACTGCATTTCCTAGATCTTGCAAACAGAGATAATGAGGATTAGCAATACAGAAAGAGCTCCAAAATGAACATTGTGTTTTCAAGTGTGTTTGCAACCACTGCAGTATCTTTTTATCTTGTCAAAGAAATGTAGACAAGATGTAGTGCAAATGAAAACCAATCCTGTTACAAAAGAAAAAAAAGTAGAAAAGGAAAGGGATATAAATAGTTGTCCCAGCTAATTCCAAGGCTACTAAACTGTCAACCAGTGGTTGTATATATAGTAATTTCTGTATCCAGGGCCTAATTCGTGCTGTCTGTGTGGAATGTCTAGTGGAAAAAACCTGACGATTATGGCAACACAGTCCAGTAGGGTGTCAGCAACAGTCCCATAAGCAATCTAGACTTCACTCAAGAGTACAGGCTTACAGACAGAGAGCTACTTGCCATTAGTCCTTAAATGAGAGTAAGTACATTTGCAAGCGAATAATTTAAAAAAAAATAAATAAACCATGTCATCAAGAAATCATGTTGCAGTGCCCTTACACAATAAAAAATAGGCTCTCCTATGTATTCTATTAATTAGTCAACACACAGATAGACAGTATCTGTAGCCCTCTCTTTAATAAGATTTTTCTGTTATACATCTTCTATTTAAATGGATTTTTCCATTAAAACTCACAAGAGCTTCATAGCCTCATATACACTTCAAGATGAAGTATGTGCAAACCTACTATGCACATGTGTTGACTTTCAGAGTGCTTTGCCTTTTCTCCTGATTATATGAATGTTGAGTGTCTGCCTTGTCCTAGGACAAGTTGTGCTGCTTGGAATTCTTTCTTCTTGTGTGTTTTTTAATGCCCCAATATGGAAAAGCTCCTTCAGCATTCCTCTTCACCCCCCTCTCCAAAGTGTGAAAGGCAGTTCAAATATTTCCAACCCAGCATTTTTTTAAATAAGAAAATATTATTGCATCAGGAGGAGTGTGCTTGTAGTAGAACATGGTGCTTATTTCAGTGCATTTACTGTTGGCAAGATAATTCCTGGTTTTTTCCTGTTCATCTCTACGCTTGAATCTTGTGTCTTAGAAGGCAGTGGAATTTCAGGCGTATGTGTTAGCCCCAGAATTTATGTTTCATTACAGTTTCACCAGCTTGGACAGAAATTGATAAATTGCACTGATGAATTAATTGAATAATAAACTGAGCTTTAATGCTGAATTTATGTAGGATGTTGTACTACAATCACATCTATACCTTTCTGCACACTACCATCAATTCAGTGAAGTTTATTTTATAGCAGGGAGGATTAAAATAAATGTATAATGACTAGGAAGATAAGAAAGACAACAAGCTTATTGGTAAGACACTACTGGAAAAATTGAACAGTTACCTCCAAATCACTGCAACAAGGAAATGTGTGTTCATGTTTCTTTTGTAATTAAAGATACCATAACAATACCTGGTATGCCCTTGCCCATTTGATAAGCAGCATAGTGCTCATCTTTGTCTGTATGCCTGGAGTCTTGCTGGGTGCCATTATCTTCTATTGGCATTGTATGCATGTAAAAACTTTAAACTGTAATCAGAAGACACTCTTAACGTATGTTTGCTTTTCCCATGCCTTTATGGAATTACAGGAAAGGAAGATTATGGGTTTCTAAAAGGTTTTAGTACAATGAACTGAAGCTGGGGTTTTAGACAAAAAATAGCCTGCCTGTACCTCCTAATCTATTGTACAGCTGCTTTTCAAGGAAAATGCAGTTCTTGGAATCCTAGTCTCTTGTGAAGTTTTTAGTTTCCTGACTTCTAAGATTTCTCCTTTCTAATTTTCTCTATTTATGTTTAGCTAAAGTAATATACCTATTCAGATCTATGGCAACCCTGCAAGAACCCCATATATTCTTAGGTTATGCATAGGAGAACTTACTGTAAGTCTGGTTTATTTAACATATTCAAAAGAAGGCAATAGGAGGCTTTCTTCTGGAACCCCATCTAAACTGCAAATAGCCTTAAAGCTTTTCTTGCTGACTTCAGACTTGTGGCTCCCTCAAAATTCAGTTGGTTTTCTATAAACACGGGGAGAGATTTGACTCCACTGAAGAAATCCTGATCCCCATAACCCTGAACTCTCTGTTTTGCCGGTGCTGGCTATGTAACACGTAAAGATGGCACCAGAGTTAAGACACTTGAGATGTAGACTGAATGAATGGAAATTAACAGGCATAACTCTCAACCGGAAAGACTGGGAGTTACCTAAACATTTTGCTCTGGTTTAAAGCAAACATTTTTCTGTTAGTGATTTCAAAATTCCCAGGGATCTTTGTTTCCAACCACCTTATCTAAACAAATCAAAACAAACATTGTGCAAGGTTCCTTGCTACCACAACAAATGGTTTGTTTTTAACCACTAGGGTGGTTGTGGAGTGGACTTTTCACCTTGTCTTTTGTAGAACAGTTTGGGTCTGAAGGGACCTTCAAAGATCATGTAGTCCCACTCCCCTGCAATTAGTAAGTCATCTTCAACTAGATCCGGCTCCCAAGAACCACATCCAGCCTGGCCTTGAATGTCCTCAGGGATGGCACATCCACCACCTATCTGGGCAACATGTGCAAGTATTTTACCACCTTCATTGTGAAGAGTCTGTCCTTTATGTCCAGCCTGAATCTTCTGTCTCGCAGTTTAAAACCATCACCCCTTGTTCTGTTGCAACAGGACCTGCTAAAAAGTCTGTCTTCATCTCTTTTGTAGGCCCTTTCTATATGCTGAAAGGCAACAGTAAGGTTTCCCCAGAGTCATCTCTTCTCCAGGTTGAATAAGCCCAGTTATCACAGCCTTTCCTCATAGGAGAAGTGCTCCAGCCCTCTGATCATTTCTGTAGTCTTTCTCTGCACCCTCTTCAGCAGGTCCATGTCTCTCCTGTGTTTACAGGTCTTCTCAAATCCCAACAATAATTAAAATCGGCCTAGAGGTAGCTTCTTGAAATCACTTTGCATTTACAGAGAGGCAAGAGCCTGTGCAGGACTGTTCGCATTAGGCAGCTGAGGTGGGACTGCTGAGTTGTACCCCTTTGGTGTCCATTCACACCCAGTACATAGGAGCAAGAAGCAGCTGAGAATGGCTTGCAGCAGGACAGAGTGGCTTCCTCTTACTGCAAGTGTGGGTCAGGCTGGCTTAAGTTACCTCACCTTTAACACTAAGGGGCTCATCTGCTTCCATACCTATCCTGTGAGGGATGCTGAAAAAGTTTACTGTGAAGTGACTGTAGTACATAGCCACAGGAGTCACACTGGCTAGCAGTGGTGGCATCTACTGGCACAGGTTGTGACATGCAGTTTTTGCCCCCCTCAGCACCCATAGCAAAAGCCTGTAAATAAGCCAGTGCTTTTGGGAGGTACTGAAAAAGCTGAGAAAATGCAAAAGAGGAGAGGAAGTCTTCCCCCTATATATGGGTTGCAACAAACCTAAGTAATTTGTCATTTCCGATTCCGTGTTTTCTTCCTCTAGAGTACATAAGGAGGTGACCAGCCAAATATTAACTGTAAGTGGAAAATGGAAACAAGTAAGTGGGAGGCTGTATGACTTTTCTAACTTGCTTTTCCAGCCATCACCTTTTCATGAAATGTTGCAGTCCCAGCCAATTGGCATTTGTGGCTCCAGCCCTTGTAATTTTGACAAGGTATTTTAATGTTTGCAACGCTGGGAGCAGTAACTATGCCACGTGCTGCATTCTTTCTGAATGGAAAATGCCCCCAAGGTCCATTTTTCATAGCAGTCAGGTGTGAGCACATCTTTTAAGCAGTTTAACCTGTTCAGCAAGGGAAATAAGAAGGATGAAGACCATACTTTGCCTTGGAAATTAATTTTAATATGAGTAGCTCAGGAGAGGTATTCTTTGAGTTGGGCTGACACAAACTCTTGGGTTTCACTAGGGTTAAAGGTTTCTGAGGTGTGAGTCCTACTAACATTATGCAGTCCAGCTGCCAGCATGAATAGACATTTGTGTGAGTACAAGATCACATGGAGGTTTTTCTTCATGAAGAAGTTTTAGCCTTTCTCCATCATGAGAACTCACAGTTCCAACAACAAGCAGTAACAGAGCCTGGCACTGGTCCCTTGCCCTGTGAAAGTGGACAGCAGCACAGCAGCTTCCCACTGCAAATTTCCCAGAAAATGCAAAGCACTAGTGAAATGTAAGAGTCCTCTGCTCCCCGTTAAGGTTTAATGTGACAGTTGCCTCTTGGAATATATTTTGGTGGCTGTTCTTGAGTAATTCATGCTGAGGAGTTATTCTCCTGCTGCTATGGTAGCAGACCAGATCTTGTCTGAAAAATTGAGATGGTGATGGGTCTGCTTTGGAAGGGAGAGCTTTGAGGTGTGGGCAACCTGTCCATGTAGCCTGTTCTCAGAAGTTGGTTTTATTTCTTTCTCATCCCTGTTGCCTTTATAAGCACAGCAGGCCTGGTTACAGCACCAGGGGAAATTAAACTGACAGAGCTAATTTGTTCTCATAAAATAAATAGAAGTGGCCTTTGGGTTTAAAGCTTCTGATTTCCGTGAAAGGAGGAGGAAGAACAATTAAGATTGCTGACCAGATTAAATTCTTTGTAATTGCTGGTTATCAAATAGCCACTTAAAGATGAGGAAATATCCAAGAAAACTGCTGGGGTGGGGTTTTTTGTTTCTTTTTTAATTATTTGTTGTGAGAAAGAATTCCATCAGATTGGCTTCTCTGGCTTCTATGAGCCCTCTCTGACGAAAACAGAGAAATGGCTTGTGAGCAGATGTGACTTGACCATCACCACAGATAAGATGATGATAGCACAGATACCTGCTCTGAAAACTCCCTTCTCCTCACCTCTGCTCCCTACATCTCCTCACACCATGTGGGGCTACACAGAGAAGTCAGAAATGGTTAACCTGGAGGGAAAGCTGAAGTATGGAGCAATTCACTTAAATTCTAACCACCACTGAACTAGACAGTGACAGGGCTTGCATTACAAGCCTTTCCGTATCTTCTGTCTTGTACATGACATCTTCGGTCCCTTGTACATGACATCCTTATTTATCTGTATACATATTTCTTATTCTTCTCTGCTGGCTTGATAAGATAGATTTGTAGAGAAGATATTAAAAATGTGAAGGAGATCCTTAAAATGTTTATTAACCTTTAGCTGTTGCATGCTTAAGCACCAGTTTTGCTTCCAGCAGCCAGCCTTGTGGAGCCTTTTTCATTTTACAGTCCCAAACAAACATCTGTGGAGGTAATATAGTTTGAAGATAACGAACTGAAATGGTGACTGTGGTCCCATAAGACCTTCCTTTCTGAGCAGGAAACTTTGCTGTGATACAAAGAGAGATAACACTTCCCTAATGAGGTATGTGCCATGAAAAGACTGTTGGTACAGAAGTAAGGGAATACTTCCAATATATGTTTTTCCTTCTGCGATCACATGTCATGAATTTAGTAGTCATCTAAGGGTGCTAGTCTGACAGATAAAGTCAAGACAAATGTGTATATATATATATATAAACAAATACACCTGTCTTTCTTTATCTGTCTTATCTATCTGTCTGTATATCTGGTCAGACAGTCAGGGTGTTTATTCTCTGAACCAGAAGGGGATGCGTAAGAGGGTTTGTTTGGTTTACCTTGAGCTTGCATACGGTTTCCATAAAGAGGAGCACTTCTTTTTCTTTTATCTTCAAGCGCATGTTTCAGGAATAGAATTAGCTTTTTGCAGCAGGTTGTAATGATAACCCCATAGCTCAAGTGGTGCAGTTGCCTCCAGCATGGAATGTCTTTGGCCTGATGGGAAAGCATCTGTGTCCTGCAGTAGCTGAAAGGGCTTGAGTTTACAAGACCGCTATAGTATTGTGACTGCTTAATCAGGAGGTATCATACTGCAAATCTCTGTTTCTGCCACATTTTTAAAGAATTTGTGGCCCCTGCTTTTTTTAACAGTTGAAACCACCAGCTAAAATCTGGGATGGCTTCTCCCAGAAATGCTCATGTGCACCACATCCAGTTCCTCATTGTGTATCTTGAAGGTTCGCAGGAGGGCTGTTTTGAGTTAAAAGCCTCCCAAAGTCATGAGGCTCTTACAGAGAGCATGGTGTCACCTACACCTTTTTCTGTGACTGCTTGAGCTCTTGCTTACACATCTCATCTGCCTCTACAGGTGGCCTCCTGGCAGGGACAGAGCAGTCTTGTGTCCATTCAGCATAAAAAATTGCATATGACCTGCTATTTTGAGAGACAAAATTGGCTGCAGACCTGAGGATGAGATTGCTTGTCTTACACCAGCTTTTCCCGTACAAAGATCTAGCCTAAAAATCTAGCATCCTTGGCTTTAAAGTGCATTTGTGTTGCATATTGGGAAGATTGAGAGGCCTGAAACCTGTAAATCACTTTGAAATGGTCCTTTTTTCTCAGATTGTAAGATCAGTATCACTCTGGCTTTCATGATCACACTGTGGGAGTGTTCAAAACCCATATAGATTAGACCCTCAATGACCTCCAGGGCATGTGGGTCTTTAGAAGGTGGCAGGGAGAGTATGTAAGATAAATAACTTGTGACTTCGTGCTCCTTCAGAGACCACAGGTGAAGCAGAGTTACTTGAATTTCGGATTTAGTCAATAAGGAGCTGTAGAAATTGAATTTTAAATCCATGCACTTTAATATAGAATTTTATTTATATATGAGGCATTTATCACTCATCATAGTGTAGAACTCTTGGATGATGCAAGTGTCAAAAAAAAAAAAAAGGCTAATATGGGTAAAGTTATAGCTGTGTATTATAATATCCGGGCAGTACGATAGGTGGTGTATGAAAGCACACAGTATTTCCTGTCACTTCAGGCTCACCAAAGCCACTCTTAGTTTTATTTTAGGACAAGGATATTAAGTGTCTTTTCTTTTTTTCCTGTGAGAACCTTATTTGCATTCTGTTTTCGTAGAATCATTCCACAGGTGACAAAGAGATTCTTACCTACCCATTTTAAAACTGAAGAGGCTTGACTAGCCTTATTTAACATGGCTCAGACAGGTGGTCAAACACCAGTGTCTTCAAGGGCTGTCTTGTCAAAAATGCATGTTCTTTTTCATCGTTGCTGTTCTTTTCATCATTGCTAGTAGAGGATGGCAGTGCCTTCCCTTTGCTGTGCCACAGAAGTAGTGAGAAGACAAATGAATATTTTATGTAGTTCTTCAGGGAAGTAAAATACGCTATTCCAGCTCTTAAGCTGTGTCATCCATAGCAACATGTGTAAGGTGAATTCAAGCAATTTTAACCCAAAGTCCAGACTGCCTTTGCCTGGGATGCCTGTTCATCATAGCTCATGTTTTTAGCTTTAACTACTGAGTCACCAAGAAACCTAACCCAGGGATACTCAAATGTCAGTAGCCCACAGACAGCAGTAATGAACAAGGACTGTGTTGTAGAAAACATTGTGCTTTTTTTCCCAGTCACCCTCCCTTCTAATTCTATTTTATATTTTTATACATTCCCTGTCTTGAGTTCTTTTCCATGTGGCTGACACATTTCCGACAGGCTAGACATCACTGCCCTGACCTGAGTCTTGTGAAGCCAAAGGTGCCCTAAGCACATCAGTTAACTTGTAAGCCTCTCCTGTGGAAAGAATATACTCAATCCTCTGCTTGTTTCTGAGTAGGTAAAAATTACTGCTAATTACTGCTTGGAGCTTGTCTCTTTCACAGCGGCTCCTTTCTCCTGCAAAGACAACCACATGCTATGTTGTTGGGTTTTGCCTCCCCATTGACCCCCATGCCAACCTCCCCCCCACCAAAAAAAAAAAACAAAACAACCAAAACCAAAAAACCTACAACTGTAAAACCCTGCTTTTGCTATCTGAAACCAGGTCTTTGGGGCTGTTTTCAGCATGATGATTTTGAAGCGGTCTCTAAAGAAGTGACTCGGTTACAGGTTAAGTGATGTCGTGTGCTTTTTGAGTAGTGTGCGCTGGCATTTTTGCTTTTAAAACAGCCTCTTTGTGTGAATGGGCTGAGCCTGTAGGCTGCCTCTTTTTTAAACCAGCCCTCCCTCAGCCTGTGACATCACAGTCTTGTAACGCGCCGGGGAAGGAATTTGACTTAACGAGCCAAAAAAGTGAAGGCTGTTCTGGAAAACGACGTTTTTCTGGCTTTGCTTCAGAGTTTACAGGAACAGAGAGAGAATGGGTAAGCAATGATTTCTGACCTATGACTTGTATCTTCGTTGAGCTTTTATCATTCAGTAGCGGGAAGAGTACTTGCAATACCGTTTTTCCCTGTAATGGCTGTGGAATTCAAGGCTCTGTGGCTGGTCTGTTCATTGTAAACAGTCATCAGAGCTTTCTGAAATACACAGCTTTCTACTTAGGTATAATACAGGAGAATATTGGTTCTAGGGAGAAAAGGTTGTTTTGTATATCCTGTGCATGTGATAATCACTCACATGTTCATTTGCTATATTCTTTAGGCAGCACTTGCAAAGTGTTTTGGCTGAATTCTTTGCTTGTTCTAGAGGCTTATCCTTCCCACTAGTTGAACATGTTATCCTTCTTGACACTGTAAAGGGGCTTTAAGTGTGTCTTCTTCTCTCTTAGTTGTTTAGCACTGAAGGAAATTAAGTGTGGTACTGAGAACAGACACATTTAGCAGCAACAGCATTCCTGGTTTCTGTAGCATTTGATGCATGCTGTTGTGATAATTAGTTTATAGTGTCTGCATACACCAGGATAGCACATTCCTGAGCTCACAAGAAGTGAGGAAGGATATTTTAGGGTAAAGTATCTGAAAGCCATGACAACACAATCTTTCATTGTAGCTTGTGCTTTGGTTTTTATGTACATAGACTCCACAGCTGAAGTCTCATGCAGTCATTTCAAATACTGAAAAATGAGTTACTGCTTGTGTGATGGGCTAGTAAACAATACCCTTCTGAGCAGATTTGGTTAAGCCATTTCTGTCTGCTCTCCCTCTCCCCTAAAGTGACTCAACCAGAATGTGTCAAACTTTGGTTTATACAGAAATGTGAGGTGCTGCCTCCAGTTTAATGGGGAGCCTTTTTATGGCTGTTTTATATACCTCCAAGTGGACATTTCATATCAGATAACAAATTGTCTGAGAAATACAGATGAGGTATCCCTTAATGTAACAGCTTACTTGGTGTTAATGATTTCACCAACATTAAATGAATTAACCGAGATTTATTTCAGTTTCTGTAAATAGGAAAAAAAACCAAACCAAACCAAACCAAAACAACAAACTGAGGGACTGAAGTAGTCAGACTTTTCAAGCAGAGATGCTTGAGCTGGAATAACCAGTTAGCACCATTTTCCCTCACCATTATTTTAATTCTCCACTTGCTAAAAGAGCAAGCGATGAATGCCTTAATCAAATAATAGCCTAATGTAGTCCAGATGTGCTGTAGGTCATTTAATCAGTAGCTTTTCAGCAAGAAAAAAAGGAATAATGAGTCTTTGGTTGGAAGAGGGGAGGGGAACAGGGGTAGAAGGATGGAAAGTCATAGGTGCTGAAAGGAAATTTCTTATTCCTCAGGATTTCTCAGCTGCCTTTTTCCCAAATAAGGAATTAGGAAAAAATGCTATCCATGTCTCACTTTCAATGAAGTATTCTCTTGCAAGAGACAGTGAAATGACTGTAGTGCTTAGTTTGTGTTAGGAGCAGACTTTAGATGAAGTTGCTAATTGCTCACAACGGCTAAGTCACATGGTAGGTCATATTTATAACCCCGGGATAGCAGTGACATGTGGAGAATTTAGCAACATCCTCCTTTTTAGAGGACATACACATTTGGCCTCTTACTCGCAAAACTGTTCTGTAGACCCTGTAGTCTTGACTTCTTTTTCTGTTAAATATTACTTATTTGCTGCCCATTTGTTGAATAAGTACGGGAAAGTTTAATGATAGTGGTTTTCACTTTGTGGGTATGTGTCTTTCAATGGGTACTTTTCTACATACACCATCCAGAAAGTTAAAATCCATGCATGCCCTTAGAGGAAAAGCCCTGTGAATTCTGCCCAATACAGTTACAAGGTTTTGGCTCTTGCGTATCTCTATCTTGAGACCAAATGCTGTTTTCAACATGGTATGTTTCTGGGAAAGGGGGCTGGAGTGAAAGCATTTTTGTGTGGTGGTTTCCTGATGGGCTCTGAGCATGGTGACACAATGGAGTGTGACTCAGGGCAGGGGACGTGCCAAGCTCTTGTTGGAAGTGGTTTCTCTCCCCACTTGTGCACATAATGCAGCTATTGGCAGAGATTTCAGTTATGTCCTTTGATCACCATCATTTTTCCCCCCTCCTCGCTTATGTAATTCAAGTGATTTTTGAGGTAGGACTAGGGTAGGTTTCCTCTCTATTAATGTCAGTTTTCCTTTGTCAAGGTTCCAGGGGTCTGGTTTTGCTTGAGTCTGGAGGTAACAGACTAAAATATAACTTGGCTAAAGCTAGATATAAATTTGGCCCTTTTTAAGCCACTGTGTAGACTCTTTTTATAGGAAGTTCTAGGGATCTCTAGCTTTAGAATAACCCTATTTCATTGGAAAACTGGAAAGAAGGCAATCCATAGAGTGCTTAGCCAGCTGGTTGTTTCAGCTGTGGAGTTCTAACCCTCCTAAGCCTCACTGTATGCAGTGAAATGCAGGTCGAATTAGGTGATCCAGCCCCTCCACTCTGCCCTTGTGAGACCTTTCTTGAAGTATTGTGTGCAGTTCTGGTGTCGTCAACATAAAAAGGACATGGAGCTGTTGGAACAAGTCCAGAGGAGGGCCACGAGGATGAGCAGGGGACTGGACTGGCTCCCGTATGAAGACAGGCTGAGAGAGTTGGGGCTGTTCAGCCTGGAGAAGAGAAGGCTGTGTGGAGACCTCATAGCAGCCTTCCCTTATCTGTAGGGGGGCTATAGGGATGGTGGGGAGGGACTTTTCGTTAGGAACTGTAGGGGTAGTACAAGGGGTAACGGGTTAAAATTTAAACAGTGGGAGTTCAGATTGGATATAAGGAGGAAGTTCTGTATTGTGAGGGTGGTGAGGCACTGGAATGGGTTGCCCAAGGAAGTTGCGAATGCTCCATCCCTGGCAGCGTTCAAGGCCAAATTGGACGAAACCTTGGGTGACACAGTTTAGTGTGAGGTGTCCCTCCCTGCCCATGGCAGGGAGGTTGGAACTAGATGATCTTAAGGTCCTTTCCAACCCTAGCTATTGTATTCTATGTAAATAAGCATTGTCCTGCGCTTTCTGTGGCAGAAAGAGCGGGCTGCTCTCAGGTGAGACATGCTGCACCATGCAGTTACCTAGGCATACCTTTGTTAAAGGAGATTTTGTTGTGACAGGCCTTAACCTAATGGGTTAGACCAGCTATAGCAAGCCCTACTGATAGAGGCAAAACATCAGGAATAATTTTTAACCTTCTTCAGCTCTCAAAGAGAGATGGGTGTTTATACTTTTTTTCGTATTTCTGAGCATAATTTGTTCCTTTAGCCCTCCCTGCAGCATTACTCCTAGCTGTCAAACTCCAGTAGATCTTGAACACCGGTGGTGCCCTTTAGAAGTGCAGCAAGTATTAATTAGGCTTTAGGAAATATTTAAAAGTGGTAAGATCTGCAGCAGTTGGCATTTGTGAAGCAGATACGTGAAAGAAAGTGAAAAATAATCTTAGGTATTCTTTACAAGGTTTCTAGGTGTTCCCTTCAGTTAATGTGTTTGGTTCCTACTGTATTGCCCTTGAAAGTAAATGGTGAGAAAGCTCCAGCATAGAAACAATGTGTCTTTGTTCAGAAGATGTATTTATGAAAGATTTACAGAACTGTATCTGCCAGTGACAGAATCTATATCCTCAGAAGACTTCAATACTAATACATTTCAGAAAGCCTACTTGTGCACTTCGAACAGGTTTATCTCTGTTCCTCCAATGTATTAGAATAGAGTTTTCCTAGCAGCCGTAAGATCTGCTTGGCGAAGGAGTGAACTGTGTGGCCTTTTGTCTCCATTTACTGCTTTCCTCCTGCCCCTGCCTAACCCAGATTCCTTCCTCAGAAGGTCTCTTTCTCAAGATGATTAATACACTTTAGGTCTCGCATTTAAAGAGGAGGCTTGTAGCTCCTCCATTCTTTAGATGGAACAGGAACCCCCTGTCCCCAGTGAAAAAATGAAGGAATTTTGGAAATCCCCTTGTCTCTTTGTTTTTTCCATGCAAGTGACCGTAAAGGTCACCCTTTCCTTGTGCTGACATTATCTAGATGGGTTAGAGGGTATTAAAAGCAAGGCTTAGTTTAGCGTCCTTTCCCCTCCCCACTGGGATTAGATCATGCTTTATCAGAGCAATTGTCCCATCTCCAACGTGTGATGCACAGATTTCAGTGCAGTGTTTTGTGAAACTGTGATTTTTTTACTTTTTTTTTTGTGGGTACATTCAAAAGCCGAGTTCTGCTCAGCTCACCATCTCTATAGGACACTCTGTTAAGCTGACCATTTTTCTGTCCTTATTCAGACAGAGACTACAGTTGGGATTTCTCTGCTTTACTTAACATCAGACCGGAGGCTGAACATGAGAGAGTGCTACTAGCATTAGAGCTGTGAGATCTGAGCTCCAACCCACCAGCAGTGTCTGAGGAAAACCTGTCCAAGTGGATTCTGCAAATGCAGGGGTTCATGGTATAGGGCCTTAGCTGTGAAGAAGAAATTCTTCTACTGTTCCTTAAGGATTGTGTTGTTCCTTGTGTTCCCTGCCAGCTAGTGGATGATTTTCTGATTGTAGAATGCTGCTTATGTGTTAGTTCGATGTGGTGGTCTTCATTTCCTCCAGCAAACTGTTGCACTTTCTTAGGTAGCATTGGCGACTGCTTCAGGAGATTGTATTTACCATTTGAAGTGGCTTAGCACCACAGTCTCTGTAAATCAAATATTCCAGCTCTTGGAAGCATTCAATCTTGTTTCAGCAAAGACAGATTTTAGAGACAAGCCACAGAAAAATAAGCCTTAGGAAAACACATAACAAAGGTAAAAAGTAGCAACCATCTGTGGTGTTGCAGTTAATTAATACTCCAACACATTTGTATTGACCTGGAATCTAGTGCTGTGTTTCTGCGGCACTGGTCTCACACAGAGCCTACTATCATGGTCATTCTGTCTTAGGGAACTGAGTTAAGTGATAGAAGAAATAATACTTAACTACATATTTTTCTTTTGAGATAGAAATCAGTTTGTAAGTGACCAATTTGTAAGAACATCAGAAGTGGGATTTCAAGTGATGGGGATGATGAGAGAAACACATTTTGCTGGATGAAATGCTTTCTTATGCATGCATTTACTGCTCTAATTCAGTTGCACTTTCAGGCTGACCTCCATTGCGAACAGCACAGAGCACAGGAGAATCATCTTCTGAATGCAGGTTCTTGTACCTGAAATCATATTAGTACCAATTTACTTATCTCTTGGGTACAAAGAGCATTCTGGAACTCCTCAGGGCATCCGTTTATGTGGGTGCTGATAGAAAACTGGGGAGCAGGGTTAGGGTGTGACAGTACGAAACCATGCTGCAGCTTATGAATGAAAGTTTAATCGGAGCTTCCTGTAATTTCAGAATTTCAGGATCTTGATTACTGTAGAGCTAAACAGAGCTTTCACAGCAAAGCTAATCAGCCCCACACACTGGTATCTGAGTCTACCCCACTCAGATATATACTGCCTTCCCTACTGCGAGCTATATAACCATCATAATGTACTATAATAACCTCTGTGATGTTTTTCCTTCATCAGAAGTGATACTTCTTTTCATTCAGAAGTTAGCATCATTTTGTCCCTAGATATACATTTCCATATAAATCTATTTGTCCATACAGGTGCTTCATGCAATTATACAGTTTTTTGCAGGAATGAAAATATTTCATAGAAAGTAGCCAGCCTTTTTGGTTTCTGGTTTTTGGTTTTGGTTTTGTTTGGGTTTCTGGGGGGGATGGTTGTTTTGTTTTCTTTTCTCCTGTTAACAGTATTTGAAATCCAGTCATTAGGTTTGCAAATTCTTCACAGAGAGACTAGATCTGTATTTTTAAGGAGTTAAGAGAAAATAACTGGTATAAAGGAACAGTTGGCTTCCTACCGTAGAAAAACTGCTTCCAATTTATTCATCTTGAAGTTAATGGGAAGTGGTAAGGGTTATTCCCAGGTTGGATCCTGGCTTACTCAGGAAAAAACTTCAGCTGTATGTTACTGATGGCACAGAAAGTACCAGACAGATGTTTGGAAAAATTCAGTTTTATTCATTAAGTGCTAGTCATTAAAATATCCTGCCATGCAGAATATGTTTATCATTAAAGTATTCATAATTTGGGGGTTATTTTTCTCCATCCTTAACGTATTACAGCAGCAAAAGAAGATTTTGAAAAGAAGACTTTGATTTGATAAAGTTTTATAGCGTATCACATGGAGAAGCTGAAGCCTGTGGCTCAGCTGGAATGACAAACAATATTGCAAAGCATTTCCCATGCTTTCTGAGCAAATTCAATCACAGCTCCCTCTCTAAAACAAACAAAAAGGGACACTCAGAAAATGCCACACAGCAAGCTCTCCAAGTAGCCATTTGTTAGGGCACTCTGTCCCCACATCCCTTATTATTGTATTCCAAAAGAGCCCCCCACTGCTTCTTCAGGAGAGGTGTCATGAAGTTGCATTGATTTTTAGACTGCACTCTTGTGATTTCTGAAGCCCTTAAAAGGGAATAAACTAGGTTTTCTTCAAGAAAATTTGCCTACTGTACTATCTGGCTATCTCAGACAAGTCACTAAGAGCACAGAGAGCTACTTACGGAGAATGTCACTGTGACACTCAATGCTAATACATTTTAGTCTTTGAAAATAGTTTCCATCTATGTTTTGAAGACACCCTGTAGTGCACTGTGAGAGGAGCAGGCCAGATTTTGCTTTTTGTGTGCAAGTACAATTACAAATGGAACTATTCAAGGTAGAGCCAGCACGTGCCTGACATGTCTTAAATTCAGTGAAATTTGGTGATGGATTTGGAGATCTTTTTCTTTTTTTTCTGAAACTTGAACTTTATCCAGTTTATTAAGTGAAAATTATTAAATTTAAATAAATTTTCTAAAACCTTCAGAGTCAGGATAATAATATTATCAGGAAAAATGGGGCCTTTTCACACAGGAGCAAGAAGACAACACTTTGGATTTGAGTTCTTTGGTGGGTTTTCTTTATTTTCTGATGGAAAAGCATAGTTCTTGTAGGTAATGTTATTAGAAATCCCCTTCCTTTCCTTGAGGCCCACATCAGCAGCTGCATCCTTTTCTTCCCCAGTTCCGGGATCTTTTTGAAGAGTTTTTCCTCTGCTTCTGCTTTCTCTCAGCTCACCTGAACAGGGAATTTCCAAACACACAGTGTTTGGCCCTTTCTTCAAATTGCTTTCTGCAGAGGTTCCCACCTGGAGCATTCTTGTCCCTCCAGAAACAGGGAGTATCACTTCATTTTTGAAGGTGTACGAGTTGGCAGCTGCCCCTTGAGAATCTGCTATGGGAGGGAGCAAATGAGTACACCAGCCAACATAAAACAGGAGCCATCACAGTGGTTTGGTCTGTTATTCCCATCTGGGATGAGGTGGGATGGTGGCATCTTTCTGAGCACGTTGAGAGGTAGTGAGCATGAACTGCGAGGGATGCATCCTAGCACCTTGTGCAATTCTGCTTTTGCTTTTCTTGCTAGTTAAGAACTACAGTATTTCCATCTCATACCATTCTTCTACAGAAAACAAATTAGTTAAAGAAATACTTGCTGTTGCTAGCAAGAGTGAAGCTGTACCTGTGTTGGGTAGAGGTTTTGTTGCTGTACAGGGTGGCTGTCTGGAAGTGCAGAGGTGCAGATAACTTCTGTATCTTTGCAGTGCTTGTTGTGGCTCCATCTGTGACACAGATGGCAACTGCGTTCTTCAGAAGGGTGAGCTGAATGAAAGCAGATGCTCTCTGGAAGGTTTGCTAGACTCAGCCCCCTAGTTAATCTATCATTTGGTTCCTCCTCCATTGCAAAGAGACGTTGAAGAGGCAGGCCAAGACAGGAGGTGAAAAGGGAGAAGATGATAGATATGAGCAGGGAGGTGTGGAATAGCCAGTCAACCATATGCAAATGTGATTTTAGCTACAATATTGTATTAGACCTGCTAGAGAAATAGCGGGCCCAAGAGTTAGATCCAAGAGCAGAGGGAGAGGGGAAAGAGTTGAGCAAACCACTGCTCCAGTGATGAGGCAGTGGGAGGAGAAGCAGCTGCAGTAGGGGACATCTTCAAAGGAAGATGGAAGCCTGAGGAAATGGAAATTGTGTTACAGGTTTTTTAAGCCCTTGAATGTTTCAGCTATCTAATCTTTTCCTCTGCCCCTTGACCACTGTTACTTCAGAAGAATGTCAGTGTGGCTCAGAAGGATCGCCTCCCACTTGCTGTCATTTTGCATTTTGAGTTGCATCTAACAAAGAACGGCACTGGCAGTACATTTGCTGGGTCTTGCTAGTAGCACACCCACATTTTTTTTCCTCCTAAAAGAGTTGATTGCCCAAACACTTACACTTTTGTAGATGAAGAATTCAGCCAAGGAGGAAATATGCTAATAATTCTCTAAGCTGCTAATAACTGCAGTTTACTAAAGTGCAGCAACATTGTTCAAGTGACACTGATTACCCAGTTGCATCTTGACTTAAACAGAAATGAATTCACGTTCAGAGGCTGTGTAAATGTAGCAGTAACTTCTGGAAAATCTGGGTCTAGATGAGCAGTGTATGGGAATCGCTGAACGCTGTATTGCTGACTACAATTGGTGTTGAATGCAGTCCTTTCCCCATTTACGGGCCTTTGTAATGGTGCAGGCTTTGAAAAGCCACCTCCCTGTAGGCAGCAAATACAAAGCTGCTGGTACATACTTATCACTGAGGAGCAAAAGTAGCCCCCTGGGAAGCTTGCCTCCTTCTGCCAGACAGCTGAGGCAGGGGGTCTGTATGTGTTCCACTGCCCTCCTACTCCAAACCTCCACCCACCCCTTGCATCAGTTAACGTGAACCAGCCCTGTTAAGAAAAGCTTAGTTTTGTCAGCTGCTTCCATCCTTATGATCTCAGTTATCTTCAGGTAACTCGTTAGTAGATTGACTTCTGCTCCTCACTGGAGTGTCTGGAGCATACTCTTATTACCATGACCTTACGTAATTGTCCCCAGACTCTGACAGAACGTGTGAGGTAAAAACTGGGTGGTTCTTTCAATACTATTTTTTTTTCCTCCTCTGGTGTTTCTCCCTGGCTTCTCTGCCATGTTGGGAACCCTTCTCCTTGCTCAGTTACCGATCCCCTGCAAAAAAAGGCTCCCTCTGGCTTAGTACACAATGCCACATGTCACACTGATTTCATAAACATACACTTTCTGAATTACATAATGTCATAAATGTGTGCCCTGATTAGATAGTTATTGTATGTGCCTTAATTGTGTGCTATGGATTGAAGTTATGAGAGGATGGGCTGGCAATTGTAACAGAGTGGTACAGTACTGCATCTGTGGTTCTGTTCCCTAACTTGAATGCTCAAATGTGGTATGATCTGAAACAGTTGATACATTAAAGCAGTAATGGTGTAGCAAACAGGGTCTCTGGGACAATCAAGGGCGTATTCCCAGCTCCATGGCATGGAGATACTAGAAGCACAGGACCAGAGGACCCTTCAGCTCTGTATTGATTCAGTAGGAAGAAGTGTTTCAGTGGCTGTGGTGCATAGCTTCATTACCTGATTTTCTGCATCCGAAGAAGATGTGTTCTGACAGCTACAGGTTAGCCACCAATGTCACCTAGTGGCTTTGATCTGACAGATTAGAAGCAAATGTTAGCCAAAGCTTGATGATCTTCTCATGATTTGTGTGAAAGCGGACAGCCAGCAGTCCTGCACTGGCGCTTACATCCCTTTGCGCAAGCTGCTCCAGGAAGTAACATCCCCCATTTTGCACCTGCAAGTCAAGCAGGGAGATTGAAACACAACTATAAGGAATGTATTGCAGTCTTAATCCTATCACCTAAGTACCTATTGTATCACGATACCTGGAGCTCTGCAGGCAAATCAAGAGCAGTTCTTGCCCTTTCAGGTTAAAAGAAACTATTCTTTCATTCCTGCTGTACCCACTCAAAAATCTAAGGACTTCTTATACTGGCTGTTCTGTGCTTTTTAGCAGAACATCTGCTTTCTTGAATGTATCCTTAATAGGACTGAAGAAACTGGCCATGTTTAGATGTTTAAATGGTGAAAAATGTAATACGCTTTAAGAAAAGCAGTGCTAGAAACTCCAGCTGGAAGATTTCTAGGTTCAACAGAAAGTAAAATGAAAGTAGAACCAGTGAGGTATATCAAGTGTAATATATAGACAAAAGCAGGTTGGTTCTTTGTTTGTTTTTAAAGGTTTTTCCCCAATATTTAAGCACAGTTAAGAAAATACCTAATGGTTGGAGCCAGCATGTCTTTGGCTGTGTACAGTTACATAGAGAGAAAACTTTCCAGGTGCTTTCAGAGAGCTTTTCTGGCGGCTGGCTGTAATTCCTTAAGGTGCATTAAATGCATTTTACTGCCTGTATAAACCCAGAGGCAATGTGATTGTTCAGATCACTGGTAGGTGTCATTGTGCTCCTAGCTGATCATCTTCTGCTGCAGTGTGTATTAATAGCGCATAGGATAAGGAACAGCAAGGACGGGGGTGACTAGCAGACAACAGTGCCCTTGTTGTTGGCTACTGATTTCACAGGACTTGGTAAGTGCCATTTGCTTCACAAGCCCATACCGCAGACACAGAAATGTGGAAAGGGAACCAGAGACCTCAGATACTATGTTTCTGTTTTTAAATGTTAGTCAAAATGAATAGCTATGTCACAAAAGCTTTTCAGGTGTTAGGGGGAGTTAGCAAGAGCTATCAAGTTCTTTTTGAAAAATGATGTTGAAAACACTGCCTTCTTTCAGTGTTTTTGTTTGTTTGTTTGTTTGTTTGTTTTGCCTTTCAGCAGGAAAGAATTGTTGAGAAATTTATTGACATATTCCTAGCCAAATCACAGGAAGTTCAGTGACCAGTAAAATCTGTCCATACCTGAACATAAGTAGGGTTTCTTTCAATACCCTCCTTGAGAGCAGAGGCAACACATCAGGGAGAAATATGAATCCAGTGCATCTGCACTACATATCAAAGCAGTGGGAGGCAGATCATGACTCCAGTCCCTGTCATGCTCCTTGTGGTGTTCTTCATGCCATGGGAGTTGCAAACACTTCCTGTCTCCCAGGTCCGGGTGTGTGTGGGTTTCCATGTGGGATGGAGAAAGACCTTGAGTCTTCCCAGAATGATGTAATTCTACCCTGTCTTTGATGACCAGGAGTGACCCACTGAGAAATTAACATTGGCTGCTATTGTCATGTTCTTTTTTCCTAACTTGGGATGACTCGCCTACTCTTCCTGCATATTAACATCTGTGTCTGTAAAACAGGGGCAGTAATACTTTTTATCTGTAGAAGCATTATGAGATTTAGAATCATAGGATAGTTAGGGTTGGAAAGGACCTGAAGATCATCTAGTTGCAACCTCCCTGCCATGAGCAGGGACACTTTGCACTAAATCATGTCACCCAAGACTCTGTCCAACCTGGCCTTGAACACCACCAGGGATGGAGCATTCACAACTTCCTTGGGCAACCCATTCCAGTGCCTCACCACCCTCACAGTAAAGAATTTCTTCCTTATATCCAGTTTAAACCTCTCCTGCTTAAGTTTGAACCTGTCACCCTTTGTCCTGTCACTACAGTCCCTAATGAAGAGCCCCTCCCCACCATTCCTATAGGCCCCCTTCAGATACTGGAAGGCTGCTATGAGGTCTCCACGCAGCCTTCTCTTCTCCAGGCTGAACAGACCCAACTTTCCCAGCCTGTCTTCGTATGGGAGATGCTCCAGTCCCCTGATCATCCTCGTGGCCCTCCCCTGACCAATTTGGTGGCCTTCTACAATGGGGCTATGGAACTGATGGACAGGGGTAGAGCAGTTGATGTCCTCTACCTGGACTTGTGCAAAGCGTTCGACACTGTCCCACACAACATCCTTGTCTCTAAATTGGAGAGACATCAGTTTGATAGGTGGGGCTCTCGGTGGATAAAGAACTGGCTGGATGGCTGCACGCAAAGAGTTGTGGTCAGTGGTTCAGTGTCCGGCTGGAGGCCAGTGACGAGTGGTGTCCCTCAGGAATCGGTGTTGGGACCAGATAGCTTTCCTTCAGGTGCAGAAAGCATTTTTAAATTTCCAAGATGACAGGTATTTTATGCTGTTTATGCAAACCTTTGAGGTACCTAAACTACCGAGTCATTAATAACTTGTAAATCCAAAGCTCATTTTTTAGTAGCAAACCAGGACACAGGCATGAAATAATGACAAAGTGAGTACGGTAAGCCTATGGATGATACTTAAATGAAAGTTTGTTGGTTTAGTGCCTTGTCCAGCTTGTCATAATGTAACTTTCTGGGTTTTATGTTGATGATTTGCCTTGCTTTCCTGCAGTCTGAGGGGCTGCTTTAATCTCAAGTTTGAGAAGTGCTAGGCTTCGCGTTCCAGATGGTGTTTACTCTGCAAAAATTAAAATGTTGCTTTTTAGGACTTCATCAAAGTTTTGTTGTTTTTATTTTAGAAATCTTCCAGAATCCCTGAGGATGACATCAGGTTGAAAAAAAACAGAGACCAAAACTGTGCCAATTTCTTGGAGCCAGCTACTGTGCTTGCTACAAAAGAAAAGAAAATGGAAATTGAAGTTCCAGTTTCTGAGCATAAAAACATCACCACAGTGGCTTCACCACATCCCATAGACAATCCAGCACATTTCTTTTCCTCTGCTGCCAGCCACAATGGTCTTAAGGAAAGGCATGAATCTCTGGACAGTGAAGTTGCTAAGGAGATCAGATACCTAGATGAAGTGTTGGAGGCAAATTGCTGTGATTCTAGTGCAGATAATCCCTTTAATGGGACATCCTCCCCTGAACCAAGTGCAGTCTCCATTATGGATGGCTCAGGAGCATCTGTTAATGTCAATAATAGTTCAGCTCCCAGTGAACGGGAAGAAAACGTAGCTGACAAGCAGACACCTTTGGTAGTTGAACCAAGTGAAGCTAGTATAACACATGAGAACCTGAAATCTAATGGCCATTCCTTCAGCGGACTGAAAGATGACACTAGGGAGAGTCTGAAGGTGCCAGGAAGTCCTACTTCTTCAAACAGTTCTAGAAGATCCTCTAAGGATGGAGAAACAACTCTTACAACCCTTAAGAAAGAGGCAAAGTTTGAACTACGAGCCTTCCATGAAGACAAAAAGCCTTCAAAGCTCTTTGAAGATGAGGAAGAGAAGGAAAAATACAGGGTCCGCAAAGTGAGACCATCAGAGGAAATGATGGAACTTGAAAAGGAAAGAAGGGAACTTATTAAAAGCCAGGCTGTCAAGAAAAACCCCAACATTGCTGCCAAATGGTGGAACCCTCCCCAAGAGAAGACCCTGGAGGATCAACTGGATGAAGAGCATCTGGAGTCCCACAAGAAGTACAAGGAGCGCAAGGAGAGACAGCAGCAGCAAGGTGCAACATCCTTTGTACCACCAGAGCCAGTCACTATCAAGAAAGAGGATATTGTCACAGAGCAGATTGACTTCTCAGCTGCCAGAAAGCAGTTCCAGCAGATGGAGCATTCAGGGCTGTCTCAGGGTCAGGCTCCACCAAGGCGATCAGGAACACCCAAAATGTTCTCCATCAAACCCTTCTACAAAAGCCTCAATTCTCCTCATGTTGATAGGCCGCTGTCCTCCATGACAAGACCAGTGTGTGGGCCAGCAGGACAGCTGGAGGGGAACAGTGCCACTGTTGTCAAAGCACAGAAGGTCTCCTGTACCTCAGAAGATGACACAAGTACTCAGACTACAACTGCTGACCCGGTAAGAGAGTTGCCATGCAGTGATAGCTCCAGAACTGGACAGGCCTCGAAGCTGTGGGCAGAGGATGGAGAATTCATGAGTGCAAGAGCAGTCTTCACGGTGGTGAAGGATGATGGACAGGGCATGCTAGACCAGTTCCCAAAGTCAGGCAGTGCCTCGTCTCCTCCAGAGGAGCTTGACTCCGGTTTGGATGACTTGTCTGTCAGGTCTCAGGATACTACGGTCTTGGAGACACTTTCCAACGACTTCAGCATGGATAACATCAGTGACAGTGGTGCTTCCAATGAGACCATGAGCGCCCTGCAGGAGAGCTCGCTGGCTGATTTCTCCCTGCCACAGACCCCGCAGGCCGACACTCCAGCAGAGTGCAGGGGTGAAGGCATCTCTAAGTCATTCAGCGACCCAGGCTGCAGCTCACTCTCCTCTGCCTTGGCAGACTCCATGATTGATGACCAGCTGGAGTACCACGCTGGCCTGCTGGTTCAAAATGCCATCCAACAAGCCATAGCCGAGCAGGCGGATAAAGCAAGCTGCAGGAAAGAAGAAACCCCAGTGGAGAAGGACGTCTTGGTCAAAGAGCAGCTGGACACCACTGGGCCAGCTCCAGACTCCAAGGGGCAGCAGAACCCAATGTTTGAGCCACACCAGGTGTCCTCACCTGTCCAGGAAAAAAGGGACACCATACCAAAGATTTCAAAAGAGGAAGACTCAACACTCAGGGAAGGGAAGAGTTTGCAGGAGTCTCCTGTGTACTCAGCCAGCCAGCCATTCCTTGTGGAGGAGAACAGGCACGAAGTCAGCTATTTCAGCAAGTACTCAGAGGCAGCTGAGCTGAGGAGCACAGCCTCCATCCTGGCCACGCAGGAATCTGAAGTGACCGTTGGCCCTTTCAAGTTACGGTCAAGGAAGCAGCGGACTTTATCGATGATAGAAGAAGAGATCAGAGCTGCCCAGCAACGAGAAGAGGAGCTGAAGAGGCAGCGGCAAGGTCTGCAGATGGCACCAAGCCCTGTTCCAAAGAGCGCACCACCCATGCCCACCACCAGAACTGTGTCTTACAAAACTGCACCAGGTAAGAGCTCAAAGCATCAGAGGGGAAGTGAAATGAGCCTGAAGGGTCAGGTCAGATTGGGTTTATGTCATTTTTGAATGAATACATCATTTTGCAGGGACTGAAGGGTTGTCATGACTTCATCTGCCTGGAAACTGCAAGTGGGAGAGCATGGGAATACCCAACTGTGTGTCTGTTAGCACTCCTTTGGAAATCTTTGGTGGTTCCTTTTTCCCAAATGTAACACAGAAGTAATTTATATAACCTGCTGTCATTAGGAAACCCTGCACTCTGTTTGTCTTCATGACATGTTTATCACTGCTCAGACCACCCACTGAAATTTACCATAATCACAAGAAACGACAGCAGCAGTTTTGGCAGCTATGTGGATATTTGAAAGGCAAACATAAAAAGCCTTTTTTAACAGGCTTTCTGTTCTCTTTCACATCATTAAAGAAGTGCAGAGGTAGTGGAGATTTAGAGATCTTAACATTTTGCCTCAGATTTCTTTGTGTGTGTGTTTTGCTTTCTGTTTCAGGTATTTCTTGATGTTATTAATGATCTTTGCCTGCTAAAAAGTTCTCCAGAGCTGTGAGCGGCCATGTATTTCAGCTAGTGTCAACAGCGACTGTTGTGAAGAAGTAGTAATTTTACCTAGAGTGCTTAAGTTCCATCCGTATTTCCACTGGTGTGAATCTGAGCCAGTGATGCTTCCAAAAATTGTGCAGGGTGATTGTTTTCTTTTGACAGTCACAGCAAACTTGAATAAAGTCTGGATTTAATCCATTACCCAATCCAGTTGTGAACTTGGAGTGTTACACAGAACTACTTCTCTTCGTTTCTTCTGCCAAGAGGGTGATTTTAACTGTGTTTCTTGCCAAAACAGTGTAGCAGATGTCAATAATTTCTTTGAAGTGCTATTGCTAAAACTCCTATAGAATGGGATTTTTGATAGGGAACCTCCGTAAGATGCAGTGTTTTGAGCAATGTCTAACAAGATGTGAGAGAGGATACTGTAGATCTCACCTAGATTCTTTGTGTAAAGGTACTCTCATGACAACTTTCAAACTCAGCTTTGTTTGTAGCTGCAAATGCTTCAGATGGAGCTGATAATGGCTGCTTCTTATCTACAAGTGATGTGGGAAGGTCTGCTGACACTAATGCTTGTTTTAATGGAGCATCTGGGAAAACTGTATTTCTGCTCATTCTTGTTTCTCTATACAACAAGGCATTTACTTTGTGTCTGATATTAAAACGTTCATTGGAAATTACATTCTAGTGAGAAAGATAAACTTATAATGAGTCATTCCAGACAGTATCCTTTAAATGTGCAACTGCCATATGTTCAAGAAAAAAAAAAATTGGACCTATTAGCTGATGACTCAAGCTACCACAGTTTGCAGCTGGTGATGAAGCAAAGAACTAATTTCTAGGGAAAGATGAGTATGTGGCAATGGAAAAGGATGTCATTGATTAAAAAAAAATACCAGTCATTCTTACATGATCTTCTTTTGGTGATTTCTAAACAGCAGATGTGCTCAGCAGAGCTCTCAGCTGACAGAAGGTAGCTTGGCACCTTTAGCATTGCAGGGTACATACACTCAGCTCATCTCATCCTTGCTGTATCTTTGTCCAGCTGTGTTGCAGTTGAAGATTGCAGGCAAAAATAGGGAGAAGGGATGCCATACAACCCTTGGATGATTGCAGGAAATTTTCTGTTATTTTAATATTTACAACATCTTTTCAATATTTAAAAATCCAGAAGCAAAAGGTGATTCAGCAGAGACCACAAAATCTGTCTGTACAGCTTCACTGTGGCCAGCTACAGAGGTGATTTACAGAGCAGAGAAGAAAACCTACTTGTGGTAGGCCCAGGCAGGAATATTCTGTAGAACATGTGTGATATTGTAATCTGAATATTTTTTCAGGAAGGGTAAGAATAAGAATGAACAGAGGTACTTCTGTCATCAAATTGGCTTACCCAAAGAAAGAATTGATGCTCTTAGTATCAGGATACCTCAGCAGAAAGGTATTAGGGGGCCCAGTCTTAATTTGAAAATCTGTTGTTAGTCTTTAAGTGGGGAATTTTAACTCACCAGAACAATTCAAGGAGATGCAGTAATTGACTTAATTAGCAATGGCCTACCTAGCAGGTTCTTTTTCAGAAGTGGACTGGGCAGAGTAGCTTTACCAGGACTCCTGATGCTCCCTGATTATTTACTACTCCTGCCCCTCTTCACTGTTTTGATCTAGTGTTATGTGGATAGCAGAAACACAAACCACAAAAAGGACTGCAGGGAACTAAACTGCTAATTTGATTGAAGTGTGGAAGATTAACACAATTCATGTGGGCGTATGTGTGAAGTAACTCCTAAGTACTTCAGATAGCAAACAGGCTGGTTTTACCACCCTGACATACAACTTTCATACAACTGATAGTAACACTGAACACGGTATCTGCAAACCCTCCAATACAAGCCAGCATGGTTCCTAGTAATAAACTTCTGTACTTCTAATAAGTATCCTTTAAAGCTGCCTGGGATGCTTCAAAGCAGCCTTTTAACCGATCTCAGATCATTGGAGCAAGACACAGAGTAATTGCAGTGGATCAACAATGTGTTGTATGCAACACAGGATAAGACGTTCTCCAAGGTGCTCCTGGAAAGGTGAATAGAAGGACTTACATGAACTCCTTTTGCAAAAAATTGGGTTTCCTGCATGAAGAAACCCAAGAAAGACCAAAAAAGCGCTTGAGCTTTGCGAATTAGAGAGTCATTGTAGATCCTGAAATATCTGTGCATTTAGATGTGAACATTTCCTGTGCTGTTTCGCTGCAGCACCTGCTGCCCTTGGCGAGGTGTTGAGCAGCTGCGTAGCAAGCTGGTGGCTTTCTCATACTATGTGCGGGCAGTGCACCATCCCTCTTCAGCACAGCAGCTGAGGCTGTTTGACAGTTGAACAGCATGATGTGTGTGTGACACAAGGTGATCAAGAATACATTTGGGAGTGTAATTCTCATGTTCCTTTTATTATGAGCATTTTGACCATGAAGAACTTTTGTCTGACTTCCTGTAGTGCCTGGCTCAAGTAATCCTGTTTATCAGAGGAGGTGTGAAAATTACTACATGAGAGGTCTTGGTTCTGTGAAGGCTTTTCTGTTGGAGATAAACCCGGTGTGGATATTTGCTGTCCCATGACGAGGCATGGGGAAATCTCTCACACAAGAATCTATGCCTGGGCGAATCTTTTCTGAAGCTGCCACGTCTGAGTTATTGGTGTTTGTCACCAAAGCATTGCCAAGTGAGGCAGAAGGCGTATTGCGTTCCCTGCACTCATCCACAGGCACTCAGATCCATCTGCACACACATCTGGGAGGGCTACCCACCAAGCAATCGTCTTCTGCTATCCTCAGCTGATGAAGTAGATGAGAGAATTTCAGTGAATGGCAAAAGCCCAGGAGCAGAATGCAGCTTAAAGATGTGAGTGTTCAGGTACCTCCAAATAGTGAGGGATGTGTGTCTGCTGTCTTCTTTGTTCTCCTTGCTTTCTTCTGAGTGATAACTGTGGAGCATAATCCTCTGTCAGAGGAGCCACTTCAGCCTGAAAACCATTCTCACTAGTAAATACCTACACTAAGGAAACTTCCCAGGTTCAGCCACAGCCTGAACATATTTATTGCACAGTGTGAGGAGAAGCAGAAACTTTGGGGAAAGATATTTTTAATATTTGTGGTCATGGGAAAATTTGCAATGCCCTGTATACATGTACAGGGATCAGGTGTAATACATATGCATGAACCCCTTTGTAAAATGAGAATTTTGAGAAAAGCTAGAGCAGAAATGAAGCCCTTGAGTTGATGGAAGACAGTTTCCTTACCCATTCATAAGCACCAGTATAAGGGAAGCCAAGTTCATAATTCTCTTCAAGGATTCCTCTGGAGTGCCTTATCAGAGTACTAACCCAGTTCATTTGTCATTTGCTTTTTTATTGCCTCCATAGTGGAGAATACGGATAAAGTGAGAGGATGTTCGAAAGGTTCTTTCTTTAATATTTGCTTCTTTGTGTGTTTGTATATTTGTGTTGCTCACATGATGTTCAGGAAGGCACAAGAAATCCACCTTTCACCTGGGGTGGTAATAAGGCTCCATATTACCAAAGGAACTTTTTTTTTTTCCATACTTCAGCTGTCCCCTGACTTTTGTTTAGTGTCCTAAGACAATCTGTGCTGAAATACCTCATTTTTAAAAGGTTTCTCTTCTGTGCAGATTCCTTAAAAAATGCCAACAGCATCTGTAAGATACTTGCTGTTATTTACGTGGTGCCCCATTCTCCCCATCTCTTTGCACCTTCATTAACACAACCAAGGCCATCAGCCCTTGGTACCTGCTCTTTACTCAGTGGTAGCTCAGGCTCTTATCCCAGAGCCTCCTCTCAGTCACTCCTTCTTGATACTGCAGCAAATCAGCTGAGTATCTTTCTTCAATTTGGACACCCATTAGGCTCCACAGCTTGGATAAAGTTATGATCATAATCCCTCTTGCTCCCCAGCATTGTGCTGAGCTTTTGGTTAGGGAAAATTTGTTCCTGGCTCTTACATGTCTTTGATTTTGCAGAGAGGTTTCAGGCAATGTCTTGAAGCTACCAGACTGGGGCACAGCAGCAGCTGCCTCTTCCCTGAACTTTCCCTTCCACTCCCCAGGGCTGAGAAAGAGTATTTTCTGTAGGAGCAGCTCCTCCCTGCCCCAAATAGAATGAGAGGCAGGAAATTGAGAGACAGCAAGTTCCAGGAGCTTGATACTAGATCTCTGAAGCTATAGAGTGAAGGGAACCATCACCAGAACTGCAGCCAAAGAATGTATTTTGGAATCCCTTTGAGAGAGGATGAAAACCTAACTGTGTAGGTAAAGGTTTGGGATGCTATCACCTGTACTTGGTATCTTGCAAAAGCTCTAAAGGTGATCTTATGGGATGACCTTCTCCTTGAGGGGAAGACACTGCTGATTCCATTTGAATCAGAGCACAGTTCCTTTATTACTCAGCTTGGATTTGGGCAAGGACCACTAGCAATGTCTTACGTGCATCAGGTGTGGCATGAGACTGTGGTAGTACAGGGTGCCTGTGATCATCCTGTCTCATGATGCCGTTATGCTGAATGACTTTTCTGCCCGAGAACAGTACCTTATCTGGATGAAAATCTTCCAGAAGGAAATTAACACATCAGCATTTCTAACAAAGTCCAAACTGGCAGGTCTGCGCTGGAGTGGAATTCTGCATCAAGTTCACAGGGTTTTCCTGTGGTTGTGAAAGACCTTAAGCCTCAGACACACTGTCATGTAGCCACAACCTCAGTGATGGTTTTGCTTACCTTTCAGACACTGTTGGTGCTCGTAGGATCTCTGTCTTCTACCTGTTATTACAAAATTTTTGGAAACTTGAAAGAGACACTCATCTGTGATAGGGAGTTGAAATGATGCTGTAAATTCCTGAGGTTTTAGAGGAATTGAGACACACAGCTAAAGTGGCTGGATAACCATAATTTCTTGTGGCTACAAACCAACAAACAACTGTTTTGCTGTGGGCAGATCTCCTTACTACCTTGACTTCCCTGTTTCTGAAAAGGAATTGTGACACTATTCATGGTGAGACTGCCCAGCATACACAGAACATTTGTGTGTTGCTACAGAGTAGTTCCTGCCACAATATGGAAATTGATGTGCCGTCCATCCAGGGAAGATGGATCTGCTTGGAGATACCCACTTTCTAAGACACAGATCCACAAAGCCTACAATTTGTATTGTTTTCCAAGGGAAGTGGAGTGGAAGGAGCTCTTTTCAGGTATGAGGCTTGTCTATAGGTCAGAGTATCGTGTGATGTGTCTGTATCCCTGGGGGAAAGCAAAAACTGGGCAGATATCTGAGAAGCCTGATTCTTCCTGTATTACTTGCATATGTCCAAGACAGTTACTTAGTGTAAGGATGAAGTAATAACAGCAAGATTTCTAACCCTTAGTCAGGCCTTTTATTTTCAGCAGGCTTTTTTTACTCATTGGACTTAATGGCCAAAGTGACAGTTCTTGCTCTCTCCTGCTGGGTAGTCTAAGCTTCACGTATGGGTGCAGATGGGCAGCTCTGGACCTACTGCTGGCCTCTGCTTTGGCATTGTGTCTTCTGGCTGGCTGTGGTGCTGATGATGGCGTAACCCAGAGAAGAACCTGAGCCCACAGAAACCCCCCCTCCAATCACTGATGAGATGAATTAAAGGGGATAGATTCCCAGCCTCAACCCTGCACTGGCCAGTTTAAGCTAAGCCTGTAACAAGAAACTGGTGATGCTGGGGGTTTCCATACTGGTCAGAAATGAAACAAACCAAGCGAGGGGATTTCTTATGAAAGTCCTCTGCAATGTCAACTCAGGTTTCACTTCTTCCTTTAAAAATAAATCTTGCTGATTCTTACAGGAGATTTAAAGCCTCCTCTCTAGTGGCTACCACTGTCATAATGCTTTTTGGTGGAGCAGCCAGGGTTTTCATTGGTCTCAGCAACAGGAAGTTCCATGACAATCTGCACAGTCCTGGTTACTTCATTTGCTTGTAAGGGGTTTGGGGTGGTTTGTTTTTTTTTTTTCTTGAACTATCTTATTTCAAAAAGCTGACATGCCATGGAAAAGGTATTTTGGTTCAGCATTGCTTTCTCCTGCTGAGGACCTCCATACCTTACTCCCACACCCAATGGTGACCTCCATTGTCATCCTCATTCTTCCCATGGGGACAAGCTTGGTGGCTCAGTGCCTGATGATGAGAAACGGGAGCTGCAATTCTTGGAGAAGCATGGGTTGCCCACCCCACTGCTCACTGCTCTGGCCTGCTTTTTACCCACATCTTCAACTGGGGTCACTCTGCTTGACACAGGTTTCTCTGTGCAAAATGGGCGCAGTCAGAGACAAACCTGACTTCTCTCTGACTTTCATCCCAACAGGAGACTGAAGGGTCATGTCTGAATGAGGGGTGTATTGAATGGAGACTCCAGCCTTCTCTGCTGCGGTTCTTCCTCCAAGACTGTCTTCTGTGACTTGCAGGAAAAAAGTGCAGGGAAGAGTAACACCAGGAACCAATCCAAAGCCTTTCACACTACAAAGCAGATAAAAAACACTGGAAGCAGATTAAAAGCCAGCAACACTTAAAAAGATGCCTTCTTTACACTTCTTGTGCGTAGTCCTTGGCGTGCAGTGGCAGCATCCTGTGTGTTTTGTTGTCTGAGAAGTTTTTCAAAATCTTACAGACATTTCCAGATCACTGAAATGTGTCCTGTAGGAGGG
The DNA here is from genome assembly GCA_002631895.1 of Agapornis roseicollis. Taxonomy (NCBI): domain Eukaryota; kingdom Metazoa; phylum Chordata; class Aves; order Psittaciformes; family Psittacidae; genus Agapornis; species Agapornis roseicollis. The sequence goes on from NDXB01017107.1 coordinate 147,300, forward strand.
AACAGGACAGATACTACTGTAAACAACAGCGGTGGGTTAAATTTGCATTGTATCATTTGGTAACCCTTCTAGGTTTTGTAAAAAAGGTTTTGCAGTGTTTTGGTGTAGCATATTTCAGAAAGAGGGAAAGTGTTTTAAAATCCTGTGACCATGCTGATACATGAGATTGTTTCATAGGCATCATTCCAAACTGTTTCTTCATTCAAGCCTCACTGAAAATGTTTCTCCAGCTGTCATCTTTTGGAAAAAAAAATTGTGAATCCTTCAGATTAGAAAGGGTCACTCTTTTTTATGCCATTGCAGGAAAGATAGAGAAGATCAAGCCTCCTCCATCACCCACCACAGAAGGCCCTGTCTCACAGTCTGACCCACCCCCAGAGGAGCCTGCAGGAGCCCAGCGACCCAAGAACTTAATGCAGACCCTCATGGAGGATTATGAAACACATAAAACCAAGAGACGGGAAAGGATGGATGACAGCAGTGTAAGTGCACTTTTCATTTTCACTTTTTGCTTTGCAGTAAAGACCATGAATCATGAGAGCCAACTTTCAGACAACAAAATTGTTTCTTTCCCAAGAATCTGCTCAGATCATCTTGCAAGTGTGCAAGGATTTTAACACATTGTAAGGGCCAACGTTTTTGAAATGGAAGGATGCGGGCCAGTGGAAAGGAAGAGAGAGTGTAACTGCAGTTATCAAAACCAACTCATATTAAACTTCATTGTAATTAATTAATTATTGATAAGAGCAGTGGGTAACTGCCCTTCCATTGATGGGCTCTGTTGATTCACACATGACAAGACCCTTCAATGGGTTATTCTACTAGCTGTTTGAACTGCATGGATCAAGTGTGTACCCAAAGTCCCATCCCAATCTGCTGAGTAAGTGGATAACTTCCCCAGAAACCATATCTTGCAGAACAGGATTGCAAATGCCTGAGGGTCTGCATGCTGTTTCCCTCTGAGTTTGTTGTCTTTTTTACACAAACAGAAGATGAACCAGAATTTCGTTTTGTGAAATGGGGGCCTGAATTTCAGTCATTACTGTAGTGCAGTTTAACCCAATTAAGGTATTCTTTTTTGGAGGCACCAGTAAGAAAAGCTATGAATTCCATAGCTGGAACTATCAAAATACAGGTTTAACCATTATACAACTTGTTTCCCAACAGAGCGTGAAGTGGTTTTTTTATTCAGACTCATCATTACTGTGTTTAGCGAGTGCAGAAGGTAGAGAGATACAAGAGCAACGTAAAACTTTTTGCTCTTTCCTGAAGCAGCCACAGTCCTTGAGCATTTCCTAGAGACATCAGAGCAATAACCCTAGTGCCAAGGAGCTCATTCTCCAGAGAAACTGCTTTCTAGTAACTTTCATTAAAGGCAGAGCCTCATTAGGCACGTGGAAGTAAGTGAAGGTTTGTAACATGAATGATGCTCTAACCTGGCAGCTATTATATATGAATATTAAAATCAGAAGGAACACAGTGTGAAGCAGTTGTATTGTATTTCTGCTGGTTAATGAAAACAGGCTTGACAGATTAATTTCCACTGCACACCAGAAGTTTCTGGTCCCTTCTCCTACTGCAAGACTGAAAAACAAGATATCATCGTCCATCCTGCTGCCGCATAGGAAGCCAGCTTGTGCACAGAAGTGTGCCTTGTTCTGTCAGTGGCATCCTGGGGCCATATCTTGGAAAGGAGCTGGTTTCCCTGTTTTCCCCAAAGAGCCTATGAAATGGGGTGGCTTCATCTGCTCTGGCGGGTGGTGTTTTCTGGCACCACCGCTCACAATCTGTTTCCCTGAATGGCATTCAGAGGCTTGCAGGAGACATGTCAGACCCTCACGCCCTTTGCGGAAGCCAGGAGGACCTTTTTAAAAAGAGGGATATAAAACTCTTGCTTCGCAAACCAGAACTGGTCCTCAGGAGCCCTACAATGAGCATCTGTCAGTCTGCTGGCTTGAAAAGCAGAAAAGCTGCTCTGCTAAAGAGGCAGCACTCAGCTGGTATTAAACCCTGCGCTTTTCTTCCACCCCCCTGAAGAGCAGAAGTGACTTGCCCAGCTGTGAAGCAGTGGCCTGCTCCTGAAATCTTCTCTCACAGCTGTGATGCTTACATGCTCTCTGTTGTGCATGTTGTAGCACACAAAAGACATGCGAGATGTCATTAGACCTAACTCCTTCTGTTGAGTTACCTGAGTGCAACTCTTCAGGTACTTGTGGAGCTGCACATGTGTCCCTGAAAAAGCAGGACACAATTGCATTGTCTCTTAGGCAGCTTGAACTGAGCCCTGATGTCCTGACCAGAGCACTGGTCTGAGCAGCATCTGACTGAGGAGTTGTGCTCTGGGTGCCAGCTCAGCTGTCCACTGCTGCTGAAGCTGCCCAGTGCCCAAAGTTGCACTGCCAGCACACTGGTGCTGGTCAGACAACTTGCAGGATGGATCCTTTTCTAGGATGAGTTGTCAAAGCTACAGTGAATTTACAGAGCCCCAGTGCACAAAGAAGCCCCGCAGTGCTGTGGCATGTTGTTCTCACTTCTGCAAGCCCACTCCATACAGTCAAACAAGATTTGCATTCTTGCTGCTGCCTACCCAAAGCCCTGTTAGAGGATAGTGTCCTGAAAGCCTAGGGAGAGCTTCCTTGGACCAGCAGGAGTGTTTTCTCTTCCCTGCTTTTTTCCGCTCTCCTTTTGTAAACAATTCCTGCTGTTGACAGGGGAAAGATAATTCAAATAAGAAGTGCTGCACTTGTATCAGTGTTAGTTCGAGCTAGGATTTTACATGCCAGGCTAAGCAGTGGTTATTTAAACAACAAATAGGTTTGATTTGTTAGCAGAGAACGTTTAACCATGTGCTTAGGAAAAAGATTTCTGTAACTAATGAAACAAAAGAGCTTATCACTGGCCTGCCTTTAAAAACATACAAAATACAGAAGAGGCCTAACTGACAACCAGACAGGGAGCTGCCACTTGGAGCATTAAATCCTGTGAGCCTAATGTGACTCAGCATTGATCTTTGTGAGTAAGGGGAACCAGAGACTTGGGATCAGTCAGGGTGCTGGGGAGAAGGGGCAGAAGGCCATGGTGTCCTGAATGGGATTGTGAAGAGGTTTGATGGCCATGGAAACTCCTCCACTGGTAGTGCATAGAGCTTCATTTTCTTCCTACCTAAGACACACCAGAAGGCAGGACAGTGGTTTCAGTAGGACATCTACCCTATGTCTCCTTTAAACATCACCACCTTGTTTTATGTCTGGCTTCAGTGGCTAAAACACAGCCACTCTGGCCGGGGCTTGCAGGTTTTGCCTTTCAGAAACAGAGGGCAAGTGCATCTTCTCTTGGAAGAACTTCCGGCAAAGGGGCCAGTTTCTTCCAAAGAGGATGTGTTACAGTGGAGGTTTCAACAGGTGAGAAAAAGAGAAAAAACAGCAGCAATATAGCAGGTCAAGCACTGATGGTAAACAAGACCAGGACTGGCCAAGCAACGTCATTAAAAAAACACCAAACTGACCAATACTTATTTTTTTATGACACCAAGTTGCTTGAAATCTTATACTCTGGGATGTGCCAGTTCCTGCAGTTTCTTTATTTTGTTCTTGTTTCCTAGTTATAACATGCTTGTTCAATGTACTAATGCTGGTCTTTTCCCTTTCCACCAGTACACCTGTAAATTACTGTCTAGCAAGGTTACTTCTGAGGTACTTTTCAACTGCATATTTATTTTTGCTTTCTCTTGCATGGTGATTCCAAGTGCATGTCGCTGAAGTTTGCATTTTCATACTGTGTGCCAGTGCTGTTTCATATCAAAACCAGGATGCAAATAGGGGGGAGGGATATTCCGCCATGTCTCTCTCATCAACAAGTATTTCTGCGGCTGGTTTTCTAACCCTTAGATTCTGGTTGCACTTTCTGGCATGGGAAGGGTTGTCATTAAAGGGATGGGAGCTGTGCCCAGGACTGGAGCATTCCTGAGGCATGAAATGAGAACTTCTCCTTAATCCCTCTTACTGTTTTGCTGGCAAAGCTGAACTGGGGTCCAGGCATCCTTAGATACTGAGTGCTGTGGCTTTCCTTTGCTCTGATTACAATGTATTCAGCACTACCAAAATCTTTGCTATTTTGTAAAGAGTTTGCACACCAGCCTTTTCATCTGTGGAAGAAGAAAGATGAAATCACACAGCCTGTCTGGTGAATTTTGTGAACCTGACCATATCCCTGTCTGTTATGATGTGATGACTGATCACAGTCCCACAACTTAACATCAGAATTGGTCTCAGAGTAGAAGAAACTCAAACTTCCTAAAGAAAGGGTATTACAGTGACATCTGATATTTTGGTAAGGCAATAAACTTGCACAGTCCATCCTTATCCCTATGAAGCGGTACTCTGCCAGACACAACAATTTTAAGAGCAAGATGACGATACCAATTACACTTTGCAATGCTTATTAGGAATAAGGTGCATGATAACGTGGACATTTCAGTTGCCTGTCATTTTCTGTGTAGATGTATGTGCAAATCTGGACTTCTGTTAGAGACACAAGCAGATTGTGGTAGTGACTGACATTTATTTGTCCAGTATGAACCCTTCCACTACTTCCCTATTCCATAACATACTTGACAACATCAGCTACCTCAAGACAAGTATATGAACATTTTCTACCCTGGGGAGTAAAGCAGAGACACTATACCATTTCCTATTTATTAAATAATTCAGTGTGGGTTTTATCTCACTGATACCAGCCAGTGATTTATGTAAAGTATTTATAGAGAAATAATCAGTATAATGATTATAATAATCAGTGTTTTCAGAGACCTGGTTTTAAGCAGAGGTTTGGCTTCTTCTTCCCCATAATATCCGCACAATATTCTGAGTTACAACTGTGAGTGGTAAGTAGTGATCAGAGCATTTGATACGGTGTGAGAGACAGAAGCTCAGGTGTAGATTTTACATGCCCAGCCTTTGGCCTTCTACTGGGAATAGTTGCATGTCCACCTTGTAAAATGATAATGACACCAGGAGTAATGAGCTGGAAATGAATGTGCATGGATGGGAAAGGGCATAGAGATGAAAAAGACTGTAAGACACAGAAGTTCTGTATGCAGGTGGAAGTATGCCACCTAGCTAATCCCAGTGTTAAGGCTCAGGATGAAGAAACAATTTGGTTTCTCACCAAAAATCCTTAGCTGAAGCTGGGCAGTTGTTTTAGGAGAACAGCAAGTCTCAAGGCATGATACCCCTCTGCTCTCTACTGACCCAACAGCTGATCTATGTCTCTTATTGACCAAAGCCCTCCTTAAACTTCTCTAGTGCAGACAGGTGGCTTAATGTGAATGGCTGTTGGCAGGACTGGAGCTGACCCAGCTGTGCTTGTGTCATCTGGGAGCAGGGGCTTCCATGCAATCAGCCTGGCAGCTCCACTACAGTATGCAGCAAACCCTCAGTAAGGTATAGTAACTGCTGAAGTTAACCTACATGCAACAGACCACATCCTGCTCTATTAGGTTGATGTGATTTTATCACCTCCAAATTGTTGCAGCCTGTGCTACAAGGATATCCTTTTAAAGAGACCACAGATACCAAATATGCAAGTGCCTGCACTTACATACTTTGGTTTTATCCTCAAAATCTGGTTTTGGCCTTACAACTCTATATCTTTGAAATTAGGGGAGATTATCCTGAATTTACTTAATATCAATCATGCTGTATGAGATTCATGCCTGGAGTACTGTGTCCAGCTATAGGTCCCCCAACATAAGAAAGACATGGACCTGATGGAGTGAGTCCAGAGAGAACCATGAAGATGATCAGAAGGCCAAAGCACCTCTCCTAGGAAGACAGGCTGAGATAGTTTGGCTTGTTCAGCTTGGGAAAGAGAAAGCTCGAGAGAGATCTTACAGCAGCCTTCCAGTACTTAAAGGGGGCCTGTAAGAAATCTGGAGTGGGGCTTTCTACAAGGGGATGTAGGGACAGGACAAGGGGGAATGACTTTAAGCTGACAGAGGAGAGATTTAGATTAGACATTAGAAAGAAATTCTTCACTATGGGAGTGGTGAGGCACTGGAACGTGTTGCCCAGAGATGCTGTGGCTGCCTCATCCCTGGCAGTGCTCAAGGCCAGGTTGGATGGGGCTTTGAGGAACCTGGTCTAGTGGGAGGGGTCCCTGCCCATGGCAAGGGGGATTGTAACTAGAGGATCTTAATGTCCCTTCCAACCCACACCACTCTGTGAGATACTATTGAGGTAGCATTTTGAAACGTGGCCAAAATGCAGTATGCTACAGATCCCCAAAAACAGCCACAACAGCTAAAGCAAAAGACTTTCTTTGACCTGCTGTGGAGGGCTTTTTTGGTGCTGGAGTCATAGTGGGTCTAGGGACAACCCTGATATTTGCCAAGAATATTCAAAATGAAGATCATTTGCTATTTCAGGCAAGCAGCTTCCTGGGTTGCGAATTCAATGCTCCATTGAGGAGTCCCAGTTCTTCATGCAGTCATTTCAGTTGCACAATATAATTACCCCATTGTTTCCTCTCGTGGATGTTAAACTGACAGAGCCTAGTAAAAATGAGGATTATTTTAGGTCAAACACTCTTTTCAGTTGATTAGAAAAATAGTTCTGGAGTAGCTGTTCAAATGGACCTTTAGTTTTTTAGTATCTGTTCTCCTATTTAAGGGGCTTGTTTAGTAATACTAAGCCAGACATCAGTATTTGTTTTCCTTCAAAGGCTAAGTCCACATTCAATGCCCTCACAGTATTTCTGCTAATTCTGGAAACAGTCTTCCTTGGAGCTACCAGCAATATTTGCAGAAGCTTCTGGGCATGTTTGCAGACAGGGGATAAATGGAATAAACTGTTGCCATCTTTTAAAACAAAGAGACAATGATTGATCCAAAGCAGAGATCTTCAATATTTATGGATCCTGACTGTTGCAAGCTATCACCAGAGACCATCACAACATTGTGATTTTCAGCAAGGAAGACTCTGACTGGAAACTGTTGTAAATTATGTAAAATCCATTTTATTTTCAGCTGGCATAAATCTGCAGGCCAAATTCAGCAGATCTCATTTAAATATACCACCGCTCTGTGACAGTGGCAGTTTTGGTTTGAAATTAGTGCTGAATTTGCTGGGGTTCTTTTATGTGGAGTTCAGTCTAGTGGGGAGAAGGGTAATTCTCTGTGGTTTATTTAATCATTATCCCATACTGGTCTTGATAGTCTCCTGACTGACTGCTAGATGCTCCAGCAGTATTTGTCTGTTGCCAACCAAAAAAGTTACTGGTTTCCACCACACCTCCCCATTAATTTCTAACCCTGCAGTAGCCACTTCTCATACTCTGAGAAGATACGATGATGTGCTGATAGCTGGTTCCAGTTTTGGTTCCTCATTGTTCAGTTTGGATTGTCTTTCCCTGTTTCAGACACTCAGAATACCAGTAGTTTAAACCACTGGCCCACAATCCCGCAGCGGAAACAGCTCCAGTACACTGCCTACAGGGTGGTGTCTCAGAAGGAGTTGTTTTGCTGATTCTAGTACTTACTTTGTTTAATGAATTAATTAGGTTTGTGAACAGATCTGCCCTCTACTGTATAAAATATAAACTGCTCAGCCCTGCTCCTTCCCAGAGATTGCTCTGCAAAAACAGGAGGCATGATCTGGGAAAAAACTTCAGGGAAAAAAGAAATCCCTCTAGTGGACCTGGACCAGCTTTTGTAGCCCTGATCAGTGCCAGGAGGCAGGTGGAGNGCTCAGCCCTTTCCCAGAGATTGCTCTGCAAAAACAGGAGGCATGATCTGGGAAAAAACTTCAGGGAAAAAAGAAATCCCTCTAGTGGACCTGGACCAGCTTTTGTAGCCCTGATCAGTGCCAGGAGGCAGGTGGAGCTTCAGCTCAACATTGTCTCTGTTGGCTGGATTTTGACTTCAGTTGTTTGGTTTGTTCATAGTCACAGTCAAAACAAACAAGCAGGCGAGGAAATAATAAGGCTTGCAAAACTCCACCCTACCCTCAGCTCCTGAATGGAGGTTTGGATCTTAGTGTAAATGCAGCAGTGTGTTCTCATTCCCGTAAGCAAAGTTATAGCCTATCATTTCAGCTGGCAGTCCAGAGCTGACTTCCCAATATTGCCTGTAGAGGAGCCCATAGTACCTCTTATGCTTTTCGAACCACAGCTTGTCGCAAGGTGAAAGAAGAGTTTCTTTAGTCTTAAATTATCTGGTTTTATTCCAGTCAAGACTTAGGTCCTCACTGCCTCTGACTTTCTACGCAGAAGAATAAAATAGCATCATCCCTTCAGAAAGCCAACTACTCTTCTGAAGTCAAGGAGCTTGTGGAGCAGCTTGCAGGAAGCGTTAGAGACCAGGGATGGCACACATGGTTTCAGTGACAGTCACATATTTGTTGGGTTGGGCTTTTTTACAATTACTTTTTTAACTGACTGTTCAAACATTTCAAAACTTCTGTGGTTTAGAACACACTGAAGGCAGTGGATGTTGACAGCTTTGTAGTTTGATCATGGAACTGTTACTTAGTGTTGGTCAAAAATATCATTGTCACGTGCCTCTGTAAGAGGGCTTCAAACCCATCTATGTCTCACTCTGCTGGGAGAAGAACACTCGTTGCCATGCTTTATTTGCCAGGGAGTACATGAGACGCATGTCACAATAACACCTTTTGGTTTCATCTGATTATTTTTTAACCTTGTTAAAACACATATTAAAGCTGTTTCTTACTTTTTTAGTTAATTGCTTCCGTGTGTGCATGTATGTGCATATGTATAATACATACACAATGTGTATGTTTTTACATGTTTGCGTATATATGTGTGTGTGTGTATGACTCTGTGTGTGTATGAAAAATATGCGAATTCATCAGGGCCCATCTTGTTCCACACTCTGCAGGCCATGGAAGTCCTCCTTGTGTAAATCTCTGTTCCCGTATGCATGGACTGATTTTTCATTCCAAAAGCACTTGACCACAGTGCATAGGCTTTGCTCTTGGTGTAGCTGCAAGCCAAAGACCACAAAAAGATTAGGGGAGGCTGCCTAGTTCTGCCTGCAGGGGTAACATGCTGAAATAATCAGCAGAATGCTTTCCAGGCTGTATGTGCAGCTCCAAAGCAGCCTCTGGGCAAAGTTGCTGGGTGCTAGCTGGCTGCTGGTACCAGCTGCTTCTGGAGAGAGGACCAAGACCCCATCCGCTGCCTTCCCCAGGCAGGGCTGGGGCAATGCATATCTGGACTGGAAAGGGGCAGCTGGGGCTCACCTGAAGTGAGCTTGATGCTGCCAGACAACTTCTACCACTTCTGTCCTCTCATGGTGTGGCTTTGCTCTTGTGTGCCATCCCCACCTTCACAACAGCAAGTGCTTCATCGCATGAGCCCTCCCAGTTTGCACGATGTGTGGCACTGGGAGCCCTGCAGGAAGGGTTGGCCCAGCTGGTACATGCCTCCCAGGGTGCACAGTGCAGGGCACCCAGGCACAGGGCCCATGGGCAGCTGAGTGATGTGGTGTGTTTTCTCTTTTTCTCCTGACCAGGTCCTTGAAGCGA
>NDXB01017108.1:0-33640 GCA_002631895.1 Agapornis roseicollis
CACCAAAGAAACCCAACCCCCCAAAAAAACCACACAAAACTCAGTCAAAACTTGGAATATTCAGCATGTATATACAAAACAAAACCCTCTAATGTGAACAGGCTCTCCTCAGACCACACTGTCAAATGCTTGAATGATTGTGACACCATTCCTCAGAGCTCTGAAATGCATAACTTTCTCAAAGCCTAAAAATTATGGAGCCACTGATTCTTATTTCATGTCATGGGGCCCCTGCCATCACTGATAGGGGATGTAGATCACCAAATCAAATACAGTGTTAAATGAATGCTAGACTGGTTGAACATAAAGAGTTTCAACTACTTGCTTGACACTAGCAGTTCTTGCTGAACTGTTCTGTGACTCCTGCCTTTGAAAATAATGCAGTTTAACAAAGGAGGTTTAGAGATGGAACAATGTGACAATGACGCATTTGTAAAATTCACTCTTGTTTAAAAATAAATAAATTTAAATGTTAATGTTTAAATGTTAATGTTAATATTAAATGTTTAAATTTGTAAAACTGTAAGGCACACAATAGAAATTGCTGTCTTACAGAGTGCCTTGAATCCTGATGGGATTTTTTTTTCTGCTGCTTTTCAGACTTGCACGTGGAAGTAATAAATATACATTAGGCTGTTACTTAGAATCAGTTCATTGCTGTATAAGTAGAGGTAGCTGTATGGATTTTCCATTTCAAAATGGAAAGGAATTAAAAATGTTTGTAATGGATCTTCCTTCTGGAATGCATCTCTACCCATTATCTTGCATGATCTTATGACATTTTGTCATCCTAGGTGCCTTTAAGTTAGTCCTATTTTTAACTCACTAAATCCTTGGTGTGTTGTAATTACAGAAGTACATTAATATCATGGCTGGTTTCTGTTTGCTCTTCTGATCACCCTGTTGGATATTTTAACAAGGAAGGTGAAAACTCAAATAGACCAATGTATTTATGTGTAGGGTAGCTATTAAATTCACCCTGCCTTATCCTTTGTTTACAATGTCATGCTTAGCAATCTTCACTTAAAAATTATATTCTGCAATACCCTAGTTTTAAGCTTTTACAGCATAAAGCAAATGGAAAAGTTACCGTAAGCAATTCCATGAAACATTGTTTATCAACAGATGCAATATGTCTGTGACACTGTTTGCTGTATAGGTATTTATTTTAAATTCCTGAGGTTTTGAGTGTTACTATCTGGAAAAGAATTTTATTTCCCTCTCCAAAGAGGAAAATAAAATAAAAATCCATTTTATGTTTTTATAGAAATCCTATTCAGGGGAAAATACTGCCAGTAGTATAGCTCGTTCCTGTGCAGCCACTGCTTTGTCTCTCCTGGTGCCAGTTTTCATTGTATCATGCAAGGAGAAGGCTGAGGAGGTCCTGAATATGCTGACTGACAGGTTGCCTGGAAAACAGAATGCTGATGAGTCTCAAGCTGTTCAAATCCACATGGGCCTTGGGCTGGGGATGTTTATCTCACGTTTGTATGAAGAAAAAATCAGGTAACAATTACCATATGTAATGTAGGTGTGGAAATAGCTTTCTTCTTTTTCGGGCATGTAGTCTTAAGTTCTGAGGAATTCAAAGTATATGCAAGTCACAGGCAAATGAGTCTTGTGGGGCTTTCATTTCTTAAAAGGTGCAACATTTTTTAAAAGGTGTCTTTTATTATCAGTCTTCACTACCCCCTGCCACAGTGCTATCCTGGATATTTTGTCATTCTTTCAGTATGAATGATCAGTTTTCATAATATCCTTGGCTACCTTCACAAAACAGTCATCTAGAAGAGCCACACATACACTTTTAAGCAGGACTAGCTGCTGTAGAAGACTTAATTGTAAAATAATTCACAGTTCTCATCCATTCCTTTCTTAGTCGTGCTCTGGAGACATGATAGTGTCCACTTATATCATGTGAGTTATGCATATGGGAATGGAGCTACAGGAAGTAATAGGCTGTCCTTAAGGTGTGGTGTTAACAGCTATGTTGGCAACAAAGCAGTGTTCTGAAGTTAGTAAAAAAGGCCCTTACAGAAGGGTTAGCTACAGTTGCAACTTCTGATAATTCCAGAAAAATTGAGAAGCAGGTTTGGCTTTATATTCTTTCAGCTTCTTTGCCACTAGGGATTCTGTTTGCCTGTATACCTATAATAAATATTTAATTGATGCACAAGCACAGGTGTCAAATGAATTTGGCTGTCAGTTGTTAATTTGCTTAGTGAGGCTAATGTTTCCAACACACCTGCCTTTGTTAAAACACTGTGCAGCACTGTTCTGTTCTAATCTTTGTGCTCTGGCATCTTGATGCTGTGCTGCCTGTAACTCAGCCACTCTTCTGCTGCCCTGTATAATTTCAAAACTTAATTTCAGACATCTTTCCAAACATTGACTTGCAACAACAGCAAAACTTGTGGGGTTGTAGCTATAAGTAATATCAAATCATAGAGTTAGTTTGCATTAATGTCCTGTTCATTAAGAAAACTACGTGTTTTGTAGGAGGGAGTCCTTATGATGTCTTTAGAGTGAGATGTAAATGCCTTTTTTTTTTTTTTGTCAGTAAGTTAAGCAGTGAGATGGCAAGAGAGATTTATGAAGCTGGTATCTTAAAATACCATGCATTTTCTGATCAAGTTCCATCACTAACCTCTTCCTTCTGTCAGGCATGTTCTACAAATCCTGGGTGCTGGGAGTTGTAGCAATAATGATTGCCAGTTAAGGTCTGAATATGTTTTTATAATTTGTATATGTGTGTCACATTCATATAAACAAACTCATGACCAGTCATACAATTATTGCTTACAGACTAGTACCAGAACCTGTTACAGGAAGAAAAGAACTGTATTTACTGGCACTGTCAGTCTCAGCAGGAGATTTAATATCCTGTATGATTTCAAGAGCAGAGCTGTGTTTTGGATTTTTTTTGTTTGTTTGTTTTCTGTTTTGTTTCTGTAGTGATGTATCTGGTCAGCAAATGAACTTGGTTCTAATGAAGTCCCTGGATGCACTGGAAGACTCCTGCTTTGACACTAGTCTGGAGTACAGGTGAATTTCCCTCATTAGAGATGATATTTTATTGTATTTTCAGATCCACTCCTTCAATTTATGCTTGTTTTCCCTAATTTTACACAGAAGAGTATAGGAAGAGGGTAAGAAGAGAGCCTGTGCTGAGTACTTCTGTAGAATCACCAACTTGTGCAGGCTGGCAAGGGCTTTGAGGTACATGCCCTCCCTAAACATTTGGCCATGGACTTTGACTGCATTGCCCACGTCTTTACAGTCAGTGTTCGAAACCTGCAAGACTGGAGGTAGTGTATCTTAGGCCCTGGCTCCACTTTGGGGCTGCCCTTATCTTCGTGTAAACATCTGATGTTTCAGCTTGTGCACCCACTGCCTCTCAGCCTCTCACCATGCAAAAGCCCAACTATGTCTCCTCAATCATAGAATCATAGAATGTTTATGCTTGAAAAGGTCCTTAAGATCATCAAGTTCCAGCCCCCTGCCATGGGCAGGTACACCTCACCCTAGACCATGTCACCAATGGCTCTGTCCAACCTGGCCGTGAGCACTGTCAGTGTCAGAGAAGCTGCTGGGTGCCCCCAAAGCCATCCCTTTTCACAGATGAACTAGCTGTGGTCCCACAGCCTCTGTTCTCACACAAGGTCTTCAGCCTCAGTGCCTTCACAGCCTTCCATGAAATTGTTCAATTTGATTGGTGTCTTCCCCTAGCACTGCTAGCCCTCATCACTGCCTGGGTGCGTGTTTGACTGTGACTCAGCTTGTTGCCCATCAGTTTCAGCACTATCACCAAGAACTCATGTCCAGACCCTCTGGTCCCAGCCTGTCTGTTGGCAGGTGCAGGACTGTGAGTTGGTGCTTCTTGAATTTCAGGATTTTTCTGCTGGTTTATTCCTTTTTGTACCATCTCTTCTAAGTGAGTGCATCCATATATAAATAGATGTATAATATTTATATATGAACATACATGAGAGTACGCATATGCCTGTATTTAACACACAAAGGGGTTTTTTTTTCCATACAGTCCTTACTATGAGGTGAAAAGAAGCAGTGACCACTACAGTTAATCCCTGCCAGTGCACTGGTAAAAACCGTGGGCATGCATAGAGAACTGCACAGTCTTGCTCAGAGGCAGTGGGAAGATACCAGCAATTCTAGGAGCAGGGCAGCTCATCTTATCTGCACATGCATGCTTGTCACCAAACAATAGTGTAAAATTGTGTATAGAACTACTGTGTAAGCCACGTCCTTATTTTGTTGACTGTTCGTGAATTCAGATATGCCAGTTATTTAAAAATATTGATTCCAAAAGTTTGTTTCATCATCTTTGTTTTAAAAAGAGACACCATTGCCAAGACACCAGTCCAGGTCAAGGCATGCTCATCTTCTTCATCCCCAGTTGCTGAAAAACATTAGCTTACAAATACGACCAAAGTTGATTTCAGAAGTTTCTTTCTTTTTAAGTTGGATAGCAGAAGCTTAGAAGAATGCTTAAGATCCTAATCTCATGTATTTGACTGCTTGCTACATAGGGTGGCTGAAATTAGTATGCTCAGGGAGATGCATGAGGGGAAAATCATCTTCATCTTTAGATAAAAGCTACTTCTTTAAACTGTTGTGTATGCATATCACTGAGAGATTATTTTCAGGGCTATGCTTTTAATACCTCATGATGGCAGACACAACTGAGAATATTTGACACAAGTTTTCAGTATTATGACTGATGACCTGTGGAAACTGAGATGCTGTGGGAGTACAGGCACTGAATTTAGTAAGAAGTCTCTGGTCCAGAATGGAAATGAAAAATAGGCAGGGACTGTGAAGCTGTTCATGCCAGCAGCCCTATTAAATCATATACAAGAAGTCATGCTCTTCTTACTGCAATTTTAAGTATCCTCAGCATCAAGCTGTTAGTTTTGCTGAATATGTCTGCCCTGTTGAAGCTGGTCTGCTGTTACCTATGCTGATTTTATTACCTGTTGGGTGCAGAAGAGGGACTGTCATGATTTAAATCCAGCTGGCAATTAAATGCCACACAGCTGCTCACTCACTCCTCTGCCCTCCTCCCCTTGCAGGAATCTGAGAGCAACAGACCCTAATACAGCTGGCAGACCTGCAATTAGTATTTTTAACTGGGATATCAAGAGTTTGGGATTTTGGTATAAATCAGATGCAGGAGTTTGGATCTATACTTGTTCATACCAATTGATGTGCTTGTTGTTGGGGCTATTGGTTCTTCAGGAACCAGAAGAAATTTCTTCAGAAGAAGAAATAATAAAGCTCTATGTATAGGATTTATTATTCTTAATGCACATTTCCTTTTTATGCTCTTTTTTTCATTCTGTGTCTCCTGAAAACCATCCACCTATGTGTGAAATAATAAACACCTGTAAAATTGACTGTGGTAGTAATTATCCACAGGACTAATTATTAGGCAAGGCCATACTTACCACAGCATACTTAAACCTTTTTCTTTTGTCTTCTCATTAAGCACTGGATGTATTTTGGGAGTAGGACTTGTTCTGTCAATTATGAGTCACTGCAGCCAAACAGAGTCACGAGTGCATGTTTCTGCTTCATTGAGAAAACTCTGCAAATACCTGGACAGCAGTGATGACCAAAGCAGATGGGTCCAGGAGGTATGACGTATTTTATGGTAAACTGTAAACCTTCTTTTACTTTGTTGCCTCCTTTTAATAACTATAGACTTTTACTGAAGCTTTGTACCTATGGTACTGGAATACTTGGTTGCTGTTATTTCTTTCACAATATATGGTTTTGTATCTGCTGAATAAAACAATGATAATAATAGAATAATCTGTAATGCTGCACAAACATTAAGAAACTGCCTAAAAAGTTAACAGACATTATTCTTTCAAGTGCTTACTTAATTCCTTAACCTTAAATTGAAAGTTAGTCCCAAGTAACTGGATATGGGTCTCTCTAATATTCAGTTTACTGCTCATGTGATATACTAGAAAACAGATAGTAAGTTACTGTCAGAGAGAACCTTAATTCGAATACTTCCTCCTTCCATATGTCTGTTTTCTTCTTTGAAAGCTGCTATCTCTAGCTAATGTGAATCTTGCACTTGTGAATGTTGCTGTGGCCCCATGTGCTGTTTTCTTTCTGTTTTGAAGAGTTAAACTGACTTCTGCTAAGTTTGCACATCTGTTTCAGTTTATCCTGTAAGTTTTTATGTGGTCTGTGCACTAAGTCTGTAAACTTGTTGACACAAAACTTGAGAAGGAAAACTGATGAAATTGGAGTTAACAACAGAAACCAAGAATCAGTAAGCAGGTGTTTTGCATAAAATAAGAAGCAACGCTGTACCTGATACATGTAAGCCTGCAGCATCTGAAAAGCTGAGTTGCTTAATCCTCTGTTTTTTCTAAGGGAGTTAGCAGAGATTGGTAGTATTATTCTTTTTCTCCCTCGGTGCTGCTCTGAGAACTCTTTATTAAAGGTCTTCATTCATGAAGTTTAGGTTTTTTGGCAGTACGTGTGTGTTGGGGATTAAAAAACCTTTTGCAGTTTATGGTTCATGCATTAAAATAGTTTACAGCTATGAAATCATTTATCTCTCCTCAGAGGTCTCAAAGTGCTTTACTGAACTTAAACTGGGTTCACTACAGCAACTTCTGAGATGAAAGGCAGCAGCTGTTTAACATCATTAGATACTTTGGAATGAGAAGCAGAACTTACCTTTTTCAATTAAAGCTTCTGAAGGAATTGTACAGATAATTGCATGAGTAAAATTTGACCAGCACTGTAGGATGAATACTAGTATATTTATGAGATGCACAAGAGGCTCTTTGAGAACGTAAGTGACTGGGATATAATCCTGTACTTGAGAGGTAACTTTGGCATGCTGCCACAAGAGGTACAATCTGAGCATTACTTCTTCTAAGTCAGTTTGTTGTCAGTCCTGCACAGTATGTAAGTTCACTTAAAGCCATGTGTTCTTCTGTTGCTTAGCTTTGATGCAAAGGATGTAAAACAGTTGGCACAGTTGAAAGTTTCTTATTCTCCACATCTAAGTCTGAAGAACAGAAAAACAGTGTCACTTGTGAATCCTTCTGCAAGGACATGAGGGTAGTAGTGCGCTGTGTGTAGCAGACAGTTCTACTACACATTCATCTTCTGGCCTTGTGGACCTGCTTGTAGCCCTGATAGGATCACAGCATGCTGTATATGCTCACATAAATAACAATCAGACACTTGTGTTGAGAAGAATAGCTACATTTGTGTGGAAGACCAAGAGTTTGGCCCATAAAACCAGAAGTACTTTGAAGTTTTATCTGCATTTGTTTCATGATGGTGTCAATGAAGAATCTTTCAGGGAGGATATCAACATCTGAAAGTAGAAAGTGTTATAACATCTTATCATGCAGGCACATTGCTCCAAGTGCATATTGATACAATGAATGTGATCAGTCAACAGTTAACAGAATTAAATATTTTTATTTTTCAGGTACTTGCCTATTCTGTGGCCTGTTCCTGTGTCTCTGCTTTCAGTGTTGGCATCATAGAAGCACATGAGGCTGAGGAGGCCATGAACAAGCTACGGACCTTAGTTGAAAATAATCAGCAGGTCATAATTTAGTTCTTGGGCTTTGCTTTGGTTCTGGTTTTCTCTCATCTATTTGATATTGGATACTGCTTTATCCAGACTATAACTTCCAAGAAAATCATGTTGATTAACTTTTAGCATTAACTAACACTGAGCGTGTTGTGCATACCATACAATAACCAAGACTACCGCTTGATCCACTGATGCACTGTCTACAGGTGTATAGCTATTACCAGACAGTGAAATAAAAATAGATTTTATAGGTATGATTGCACTTAGAAGGGAAGTTGGTACTTTTGAGTTTCTCATGTCTTTACTCTCTGCATCATGCCAATTTTTGTCCCCTTTATACCATGTTTCTTTAGATTCTTTTTCTTACCAGGAAAATGCATCTACTCTGCTCTTCCAAATTTTTGCTTTCCCCTAGCCCCAAGACAGTGCATCATAACCACAGGCAGAGCTTCCGCCACGTGTCTGTTTCATCCCTAGTGTCATAATGTCACCCTCTAAAAATTCCAAAAATAGTTTCCATTATCTCCAAATTACAGTGCATGTTCTTCTTTGTTACATGCTTGCCAGGGAAAAAAAAAACAAAACACCACCAACCAACCAAAAAAAAAACCAAACCCAACAAACAAGCATAAAATCTCAAAAAAGAAAAACAAAAACAAAAGAACCAGAAACAACCATTTTGAGTCAAAGCCTGTTATTATATTAATCAACTGTTTAGAATGTTTATGTGGAAAACAAGAAGACAAAACAAGCTACCTTTGCTGCAGATATTTTCTTTGTATCAGAACGTGCTGTAAAATAAAGGCTCCAGATCAATCCATGTGTCAAAAATCAGTATTTAATGTCAGAAAATACTGTGTCACTTGACATGAAAAAACACTTGAAATAAGAAAGTATTCAGTATTTTATACAAAGACATTGCTTCTAATTATTGGTAAATAATAATTAATGTTTCAATAATATTTAAAAGATTACAGAATAATTTTGAAGATCTGGTTTTTAATGTGTCTTTTTCATCCTGTAGACCCATGGCTTTGCTTTAGCTCTAGGTGCAATAGTACATGGATTATCAGCTTGTGGTCATGGAAAGGCTGAAGACCTGAGTAACAAGCTAATGCCAGCCTGGATAAAAGTTGTGCTTGCAGAGGTAAAGGAGTTGGAATTCATATCCTGTTTTTCGCAGGGAGAGGGAGAGTGAATAGTTTAAATGAACAGCAGGAACATAATTTTCCTTGCTTCTGCAGAAGTGATGCTAGGAAAAGTTAGGACTATCCAAACATGTTTTTTGATATTTGGAAGCAAAAATACATCTTTGGGTTGTTTGCCAAATTTAAAAAATAAATGTTTCTCTTTTGCATGTGCTTACCTTAATGAGATCATAATTTGTACATCTTTACTAATTTGGAACAGCATCCAAGGCTAAAATCTAGATTGTTAAGTGAAGACACCTTGCGAAATTAGGTGCTACTTAACAAAGTTACACTAACAGAATGGTGATTATAGTGACTTAGTTGTTGTAATAATTTTAATTTACCTCATTGTAACAAAAGTGTTTGAAATCAAACTCTAAACTTACACATAAAGATTGCAGCTGAAAAGGTAATTGGAATGAGAGGTGTGCAAGTGACAAGACTCATGGTTTTTAAGTTGGAAGAAACAGGTGTTTTGTCCTACAGTATTATGTGTGACCACATTGACTCGCTGATCCTGAATTATGCTTCTAGGGTTCTCCAACAATGCAGCGTCTGGCTGCTGTCAGTGGGCTGGTTGCACTGGTGGGCTCTGAAGGAGGCATGATACAGGTGAGAGCATGCAAGCAAACAAATGATACCTTTATCTCTTCTAGAAATTTGGCTAGAAGGTAAGTTGGAATGATGTCTTCTGCATCCTTAGAGAAGGGATTATATACCAGGGCATCACGTTTATGCAGTACTGAATCATGTCAAGTATAAACCCAGTGGGATAGAATAACACTATGTAAAATGGGGGTCTGTTCCATTTTCCCATAATACGGTCCATGTGCAGTGCCAGAGGGTAGAAGCTTACAGCCATCCAGGCTTTCTTGTTTTCTCCATCAGTCCTCCACAAAAAGGCATGTGTGCAAATGTAATCTGTCTTTTCAGCACTTGCTCTCTGTTTTGTTTTTAATTTTTTCCCTTTATAAAATTCACTTCCCCCCACTTTTTTTTTTTCTTTGGCAGCTGAAATCTGAGAGAATTCAGTCCTCCCAGTTTCAAAGTAAGCTGAATGAAGTCATCAGAACCCTTACACAGGTAAGAAGGTAGCCTCTGTTTCCTGCTTTGAATGCTGTACTGTGACACCTCAACCAACCAGGCCAAATCTGCTGAAAGAAACTGCATTAATGTCTGTGTCCAGCTTGATTGAGGCAATGTAGGGAATTCTGTCTAACTAGTTGTTTATTGTATTAACAGATAATCAGTCTTTCAGGGCAGA
The DNA here is from genome assembly GCA_002631895.1 of Agapornis roseicollis. Lineage (NCBI taxonomy): Eukaryota > Metazoa > Chordata > Aves > Psittaciformes > Psittacidae > Agapornis > Agapornis roseicollis. The sequence continues at coordinate 10,058 of NDXB01017108.1, forward strand.
TTGGCCTTCAGACAAATGCAGCAGGACTTTTGGGACGCCTTCATATGTCCTGTTTGTCTTCTACCCAGAACAGGGCATCGGGTAAGATGCTTTATTATTGCTGCTTAAAGGACATACAGAGGTAGCACCTAGCTAAAAAGGCAGCAAGGGACACATCAGATAATAAAGACAAGGCCCTGAAGCTCCATTAAGTGACATGACAGCTTTTTAATGGCTGTCGTAGTCCTGTGTGCCATATGTAAAGGTTGGAACATGAGGCAGGAATCAATGTGCTGAACAGAATTTCCCCAATCTGTTTTTATTTGCAGTTTCAAAATAAGGTTCTGAGTTGTTCTAGTCAAATTTGTATATTGCTTCTGTCTTTGTTCTTTTATAGAATAAACTGTAAAGAAGTTTTATGCTGCATATGGCACATGTGTTTGATATCTACAGTATCTATGCCCTGATTAATCTACTGTTCTTTATATATTTATTTATTTATTTTAGTACTTCCTCTAATATAAAAAAGCCAAGTATTAAAAACTGATCCATAACAAGAGCAAGCTGACTTTTTAAAAGTATTTTTCTGAAAGAGATCTGTTTAGCTGAAGTCAAAAACTAGTGTTCTGTACCCTTTCAGTGTGGCAATTAGCATAGAAATTCATATTCTGTCAACACATCATTACCTTCTGATGTTTCAATATCCATTGGTAAAATTAAGGCAGAATTACACCATTGATGAAGTACCAGTAATAGGAGGGAACTAACAAAGTGGAAGCTGTTCCCTTCAGTGTGAACCAAGTTGGAACAATATGAAATGTAGATAAATATCCTCATCACAGAAGAATGATTCTTGTAATTTCTACTTTTGTATAATCATGGCACGTGTGCCTGAGATTATATGGATATGGAATGTCTCTGTTGTATTAAACTTTCTAAGGTTTTGAAGCTCTCCTTTTTAAAGCCTAGTGGCTGACAAATATTAAGAAAGTTCTTATCACTGATATTTCAGTTGGTCAATGAATTTGGTTTTTAGACCTGGCACCTCTCACCAACACAAATGTTTAACTTGCCTTAGTGGAAAGGCAAATACCTCTACCTTCTGATCTAAACGCTTTGAGTCACCTATAGAATTAGACCAAACATAGCTCAACTTGGGCTTTGAGTTTACATGGGAGCTGAAGTATGTAATTTCTGCTAACACAGTTTAGTATATAAAGAGACTTTTTGTCATTACAGTTCCTCCAGATTTTGGCTACTTGCCTGAAAACAGCTTTATTAGGGCAGCCATTGACTTTGCCATTGAAAGTGGGAAAAAAGGTAAGAAGGGATCAAACTACAGTATCCCGCTATGAGTATGAAATGTGACCCTAATAACCTGCTTTTATTTGCCAAAACTTTTCTAAATACTAATTTGAACTTCACTAGTGTGGGATATTTAATCTCTTAAACAAAAAAATTGAATAACACCTAAAAAGATAAGGTAGAATATGTAGTTAGGCTTTAGTTTTCTCCACTGCTTTTTCATGAGTTTTTAAACCCCTTCCATTTCCCCTTCTGTCTGTCTGTCTGTGTCTGTGAGAGGATGAATCTTCCGTGTTGGAATGAAGATCAGATCACTTTAAGTGTTCCTGTATATCATCAGGAATGCTCCATCCACTTTATGCTGCCCCTTATTTCAGTGATCTGAGGTTAAGATTCTCTGTAACAGATCGGTATTCAAATTGGTTACTTCTGTCTGATAAATGCAGAGGACTCTGAAGAAAGTATGCTCTTACATGAGGAGTGGTAGTAAAAAGACATCTCTGACTACAGTGTTAAGGGGCATAAAGCAGAGGAGATTATTCCTGTGTGGATTTAAGTGAGCTCCTTGATGTCCTACAAAGCAGGCTTTGCTTTCAGTGGAGGTAGAAACTCCCATGCCTTGCCTCCAGCAGGACTGAGTTGAATCCTTGTGTTTAAGTGGCACAGCACGTAACAAAAGTTAGCATCTGTCTGACAGTTTTTGGGGCCTGCATCTACTGGATGGGGAAAGAGGGCGGTGTCAGGAAACTTTGCTATTCTGCTAACAAAAGTAAAAATATGATCCTATCAGATGAGGATTAGCTGTAATTACTCTGTAAATTAACTCAAGGAGAAGAAAAGTTTCCCTTTATTGCTAACAAAAAGGTTTTTTTGATAGGACATTAATGTTAAAAATACAATTGTTAATTATAACCAAGAGATAGTTTAAGATCTAAAAAGATATAACAGTAATTTTATAATGTTTTTCAGTTCTTTACTACATATTGGTCTTCAGTGCAGTGTTAACACATTTTCCCTTAGCTGCTTAGTGAAATGTGTGTGTATGAAATTAAGATATGATTGGATCTTCTGTTGCAGGCCCTGAGTCTGTCCCATCTGAGCTGGTGAAGGTAGCCCTGGCACCCATTGCATTAGTTGGAGAAAACCATCAGTATCCACCTGTAAACTGGGCTTCCATTCTTTCTCCTTTGATGAGATTAAACTTTGGTAAGGTTAATAGTTTTCAGTCTTCTGTACTTGTCACAAAACTTCTTTACTGAAACAGCTTTCACTTTAGAGCCCACTTCAGGACTTGAAGTTACTGCAGGGATTGGAGTGTTTACTATACTTTCAAGACCAACTTTTTAATCTTTGCAAGCATATATTTGTGATCACCATCTGGACAGTTTTATTTTAATGGGGGAGAAGACCAGAGATGAGAATTTTGAGCAGTATTAGAAGTTCTCTAAAATGCTGGTGAATTTGGATCAAAGTTTTCACTGGAACAGTAAGAAGAGCCCCTCATGAAATTTAACTAGTACTATTTTCAGTACCTGCTAAATGCTGGTCTAATACCTGTGTTAGAGTCTGTAGGCAGCTTTATCACCAGTTTGGACTGCTCCATAGTTCATCTTTCTATCACTGGTGTGAAATACACTTTTTTGCTAAATTACACTGTTGTGACAGAGAAAAGCATATCCCTTTTTCCCTCATGACCCTGATGTTGTTGATGCTTCTAAGGGTATTTTTAATTCGTGTTGGACACTAGCTCTGATGCTGAAGCTTTGTGTTGGAGAGCTTGTGTAATACTTTTCTACTTAGGATATCTGTCGGTGCCTGTTCTATTTGACAGAAGTGTTAGGGTTTCAAACACATTTTCTTAAAAAAAACCCAACAAACTACTGTGCAAAGTTCTGTATTCCCTGTTTGGTTCCACTAAGTTTTGTTTCTCCTGACCTATGTAACTGTTATTATTGGCCTGGTAGGTTGAGCAAGTGCTGTTGTGTTTAAATTGATGTGCTGTGGAGCCCAGGATATGGAAGATTGTTCTTACTTATTTCTGTTGTTTATTTTATTTATACATAGTGCGTGTATAATATGTATATATATTATTATATATATATATAATTACTATGTTATTATATATTAGAAATATATAGAATATATAGAAATTATATAGGGTTATATAGAAATATATAGAAATTATAGAAATAATTAGAAATAGAAATGTGAGGATCAACTACATGCTAGATACAGGAAAGATTAACTGTGTATTAAATGTTTTTTCTTGTACTAGAACTGCAGCTTCTGTTCTACATGGTATTCTTGCAATTGATTGTACAGTCTTTTGTAAGAATAATTGAAAGAATTTCGTACACTGAGGTCTGCAGTCCATGCTGATGCAAATTTGTGTGCAACCTTATGAATAGCTGAAACTTGTTAAATGTGTGGGGGATTTTCTTATTTCTGTTTTTCACTTAGGAGTCTTTATTTTGTAAATCAGGGGAATCCCAGAAAAAAAGCAGTACATTGGCATTTATGGCTGGTTTTGTTGACTTCAGACAGCATTATAGGTTACATTTTTATGCATAATTTCTCTTGACAGTGCCTATGTAGTCTTGTGAGATTTGCACACCCTTCTAGATGGGACAGAGTTTTGGTTGAAATGGTCTAGTGTGAGTCATGGCGTAGGGGTTGGAACTGGATGATTAAAGACCTTCCCAACCCAAAGCATTCTATGATTCCGTGATTATATATGCATTCAGAAATAAGTCTTGCTGTGTGCTAGTGAGCAATTTTGTGTTGTGCTGGAAAGCATAACACAGAACAGTTGTATTATGACCTAACAGTCCACCTGGAAATATGGCAGTCTTGACATGTTTTTCTGGAACAGAAATTCATTTTTTAATGAAAATTAGATTATATGCTCAATTCCTCAGATTCTGTAGGCTACTGTTATTCATGTCTGAGAATTTATGTCTCTCTGTGAGCTTTAAATGTTTCACAAATTCTACTGTGAAGATTTGTTCATCTGTGAACATATTGAAGACAACAGTTTGCTTTCCTATCTCATAAGGTTTATTGCAGTTGTTGCTGAGCAGAAACAATATAATGTGATTGAAGTAGTACCTGATGGTTTTTCAGTAGAGATCTGGACTGAACAGTCATAAGCAAATCATAATCTGGGTTTTAGCAATCCAAATTAGTGAGAGGTAATTCTTATTGGCTACCAAAGTATCTTGTAACAATTTCACCCTTTCCACGTTCTGCAAGTGACTTTTCATATAAGATACTATGTTTCAAAGAGCCTGACCCTAGACTCTTAAATCTTTGCTTTGTTCATGCACTAATGTTGGTAAACTGTATAAAAGTCATGGTATATAGATTGCCAGTTTTGTTGCTGAAAGAACATTTTGACTTGCAGTGTTTTATGCTGACATTTAACAGTAATGTATCTTTAATGGGTTGAATGCTGGTATAATGCTTAAATTGTTTGTCCTTATCGTGCTGTAGCAAGCATGAACTCTATGGAAGCTGTGCCATTGCTTGAAGTACCTCTTCAACATATTTATGACTAGTGATTCTATTACGAAATAGGCTGTACCAGTCATTAAGGTGATTTTAAGAGAAACCATTAAGAATTCCGTAACCCTCATAACCTCAAGGCACAGAAAGATCTTCCCATGTGTCAACCTGGAGAATACAGCAGTAACATTTACTAACCTCTGTTCTGTGACACACTAGATGAATATAGGGTACGTGGAAGAGTAGAAACATGTGAACAAATGCTAATTACTCCTACATTCAACAGGAAGGAATACTTGACTCAGTTCTCCTGCTGTAGATTAAATCTTCTCTTTATTTGGCAGGGATTTCTTTCTTACTCTTTTCTTACCATTCATACCATATTTTTATTCTTGAGTGAATTGAAATGAATTTGGTCAAATCCAGAGATTTCTTGCTGAAAGTGCATGAATGGTAAGAGGAGACTTCTAAAACATATGTGTTAAAAGCTTTACTAGCATCTCTAGAAAATGAGATTTTAGTGTCGTGCTCTAGTAGAACAATAATGCTCCTTTATTATATGATTTGAGAACAAATTTAAAGTGAAAATAATTTCTTCATAACATCCGCTTGTTTTCTTCTGCTATAGGTGATGAGGTAAAACATCTCTGCCTTCAGCTGGCTGTGACACAGGCCCAGTCATCTCAAAATGCTGCAATGCTTTTGGGGATGTGGGTGGCATCTCCCCTTGTCTACAGTATCAGTGTATGTATGTCAGAAAATTTATGGGAGCTCAGCATCTCTTTTCTATAAGATGTGATGATGTTTACAATGTCACACCCAAAAGGGATTGCTGGGTTCAGGATTCTGCAGAAATACTGTTTAGCCAGTATTTACAATGAGAGAAAGGCTATTCTGGGGCCTTGAAATTCAAAGCAGACTTAAGATCTGCTGCACTGGTTTTAGTTCTGATAGCTTAGAGATGTAAGAAGCCATAGCATGAGGGGAGAAAAAGTGGGGTTTATTACATGAATTTATAGTCTTAGAAAAACTTCCCACTTATCTGAACAAAATCTTGTACAAATGTTTCTTCCAGCAATGTCTCTTGATATAGTCAAATATATTACTTCTTGAAAATCTTGAATTAATTCTGTAGGCAGTCAATAGACTAATGTATAGCATAATCAGATTTGGACTTACTGTCCACTACAGTGCAATTCTTCTTGCGGAAGTAAAATGTGGACACCTTGATACAGTGTATCAATATCCCTATATCCCATGGTACACTTGCAGTTCTCTCAGTTCATACAAGTTGAGGATCAGGATTTCTGTGATCTTTCCGGGACTTCAAGGGGTATTTTTGTCCTGTAATTTTTAATTCATTAGTCTTCACAGATACATAAACACTTGGTGGCAATTTTAAGATACATTATTGGTAATGTACCAAACAAAAGATGAGCACCAGTTTCTCACTGCAGTGGGCATTAAAGGTCACAAAATGAGTTCGGCAACAAAAAGTGTAAGCTTTGAATTCCTCTAAGGCAATTACTTATTCTTCCTTGATAGCTAGCAGTGTTAATGGTGCTAGGGGTGCCATACTTATGTCCTTGGTTATCTAATCAGTCTGTATGCTTTATGTAGGAATGCACTGGGCACCATGTAGGGAAATAACAGTTGTTCTGCCAGTACAGAGATGTAAGGTTCATTGAAAGAAAGTTCCTCAGCTTTTAAGGAAAATAGAATATTGGCATTTTGTACATTTTATTAATTCAAGCAAGTCATCATAAGAGGGAATAAGAGTTGAGAAGTATTTATGACTTTGAATGCTTTTCTAAGTGGTTTGAGTTACTTTTGTGTAATTGCATCCTTTATAACAGTAGTTGAAGGTCATTAAAGAGCTAGAATCTGAAACTAAGGAGAAGTTTCTCTTTTTCAGATGAAAACCCAGAAATACCTTTTCATGTCCCTCTCTCTGTGGATGAAACATGTTGCAGAAGACAAACTACAGTCTTTTACAGAAGTGTTTCTGATACAACAATTTGGAGTGAACCACAGAAAAAACCCAGAAATTTGCCAGTGTGTTTTACAGGGTCTTATGCAAGCAATGAAACTTCCAGACCTTGCCCAGTACTGCTGGAGCTTTCTATGCAAGGCTGTGGAGAAAATATTTAAACTTCTACCAAACGAGGTTCAGGTAAGAAATAATCCTGAGAAGTATGAACATTGTAACTGGATATTTTTACTGATGTTAAGTCCCATCTTTTTGCACTGCCTCATCAGATTTTAAATATGAAGTAGATGTAAAATTTTAGTGATAGTTGTCTAGATGCCTGTGTCATTTCAATTTAAGTTACTTTCAGGTATTCTTTAGAATATGACTAAGTTGTGAAACAAGTTTAATGTACACTTTTCCCTCATAAATGATTTGACAATGGAAAAATACAGAATGAATAATGAAATAAATGGTACTGAAACCAAAGGAGAATACAACCAGAAAGCCTAGGGGGGTTTTCCTCACAGAATATTCAGCTTCTTCACAGTGATTTGAAAAAAACTAGCTACAGAAAATGTCTCTGGGTAAGAAGGGGCATTTTTCCATCAAAAGTAAAACAGAATCTTTGGAAATTTTCAGATACCATTATTCCTTAATAATGAAGCACATTGGAGACCCCAGCAAATAAAGAATTTCCTAAATAGGATAAGTAGAACAGGGCTGGAGACTAGATTAAATATTCATCATGATAATTAATAAAGTTCCTAGACTCACCAGTTTTAATGATGAAGAAATCTGGGATTTTACATCTCAACATGCATTTGCTTTTCTGCTTCCAGAGAAGTGAACTGGAGATATATGTAAGTGTAGCAAAGTGTATCTCAGAAATGGCCGATTCGGAGATTGATCGCATTGTCCAGATTTCTCAGGTAATTATGTTTTACTCCTGGTCTTTCACCACCAAACCATGTGAAACAAGCATGCCTTACTGTTTTTATGATCACGAGAGTGTTTGAGCTTATTGAGAGCATAGATTATCTGCCATGCAAGAGTGTTCTGGCTTTGATTTTGCAGGCAGCAGAGAGAAGCAAAGGTTGTAAGAGCACATATCCAAAACTTTCTCTAGGGAGATTTCACCTGAAGCTTTGAACTGTGGAATCTTAAGTAACTTGGTCAAGTTCAGGGGTCTGTTAGCAGAACATTAATGCTGTTAGATCTCCTGAATCCCAGACCAGTGATGAAAACAGCAAATCAAAGTCCTTTTTGGTGAACATAACTGCTTACCTGAAACAGACTGTAAATGCATCCCAGTGTTTAGATGTGCTTACATTGGTGGATCCTCACTTCTGTTACAAATGTGAAATACTTTGACTGAACATCCTTTCATTCTTGACTTACGGTGCTATATTTGTGTTCACAGTCAGAATGTTTCCTGATGGACAGGAATAACAACAGAATAGAAAGCTTTCAGCTGCTAGCTCACCAGTGGAATCAATTAGCAGTGGAATTCTTAGCAGCTGAAGTGCTAAGGAAATGAAATGTGTGGAAGGACTTGATGTTCTTAAATGTGGTTGTTATTAAAAAAGAAATCCATTATATAAAACTATTTTGTGCTGTTTACTGGTAGATTCACTGGAGAACCAAGCATTTGATTAGGTTAGGGAAGCTGAACTGTCATTTCCTTGTATCTTTGAGCTCATATTCCATACTTATGCTCTTATTTCCATACTGGAAAATGCCATATAAGAAAACCATTTTTGTCACTGCAGGGAATCTGTCTTTGCAGGAAGACTTGCCTATCTAGAACTGTCAGGCTGGCTTATTTCAATTTAAAGGGAAATGTAAAGTTTAAAGCAGTATGAAAACAGTAAAAATATACTGAGTTGTACTTTGCTGGATTATTTAGAAGCACTTAAAAGTAATATGTACAGTCTTTTGTTTCATAATTTCATAATTATCTAGCTATATAACCAAATATTTTCTTCCCTTTTTCTATAAAAGGGAATACGGTATCTGTTGTTTCCATGACAAAGGTACATTTTAATCTAACAACTTTTTTAATTGCATTTGCAGAGCAATATAGAGAAGGCCACATTCATGAAGGTGTATTTAATTTCTCAAGGCAAACTGCCTCTAATGAGTTTGAGTGCTGTGATTGATACTGTGGCAGTGCATCACAAGAAAGAAAGTATTTCATGGATGCTGTTGCATAGTTTCTGTCATGCTCATATTGTAAGCCATGAAAATACAGGTAAGGTCAGGCTTAAAGAAGAATTAGTAACAAAATTAATAGATATTGATGTATCTATGCAGAGCTTAATAATTTTAAGATGGTTTACCCCAAGGGTTTCCAGATTTCACCATACTAGAAACTACTCAGTCTTCAGAATTTTCGTGCTCTTCAAATACCACTAAAGTCAGGATTCAGAATATGGAAAGAATTTGAAAAAAATACTTGTGTCAAATACTTGTGTCAAACATTGCTTTTATGTTTTTCTCCAATTCTTTGTTTCTGTGGATTAGCTACAAGTTATTTATGTCAGATGAGTGTTTTGCAGCTTAGATTTTAAGGTAGCTTTGACTAGATCCATATATCCTAATATTCATAGACTTTCAGTGTACAATAGTGTTTGTTAGAAATGTATATGGCACATTGGAGACTAGTCATAGTGCAACCCTGGTTAACAGTCAGTCTAGTATCTGACTTACCAGTGTGTGACACAGTAGGTAGGGGTGTTACCATGAGACAGGTTGAACCAAGGAGATAGCTTGTTTTTCTGAGCTTCTTGTACTGAGTTGACACAGAAAACATTGCCCTTCTGCATTTTTAAACCACATCTGGTGGATTAATGTGTTGTGCTGGGTCAGCTAAGGCTCTGATAAAGCACTGGAGCAAGAGACTAGTAAAATCACATAGGAAGATAAAGGAGGAAAAGGTAGGCAAGAATGAGATTTTCTCATACTCACAGCAGAAAGATATTGGCTGGCAGTGTACACAGAACTACTACAAAGCATTATATTGCTGGATGCTTGGCTGCAAGCTGTGATTGAAGAACTTCAAACAGTAATGGGTTTTGAATGTGTGAAGTGAGGCTTCTTTGGGTAAAAGAGGAGGCAATGTGTAAAGAGTACAAGGAAATGGTAGCATATGATGCAATGTGGTCTCAAAAGTGAAGCCTGTTACAAGTTTGTAGGAGGTAGAACAGGTTTTGGGCAGCAGAATCCCTCGGTTGAGGGTTAATTTTCTTTATATGCCTTCACTGTATTTTACTAGTCCTCTCTGCACTGTATGAGGATTTTCACAGCACTCCCCATGTTATTGGCCAGTGTACAGTGACATCAGTGCTATACTTAAATGAAGTACTGTGACAAAAATTCAGGGAGGCTTTAAGATTCTGTAGTGGTCCTATATGCAGACTGGGTTAATGGGACCTGCAGGCTGTCATGTGAAATAATTATTGCTCAGCATTCCTTTTTCTGTATGTAGTACAGTCTGTTAATTGCATTGTAAGCAAAGGGTTTGTACTGTTTAATTGTCCACATTCCTTCTGTAGTGGCAAACATGAATGAAATATGATAGTGGTATTCAGGATCATTGTTCTGCCACAGTCAGTGCATTGTTGCTATAGTGATACCCTGTGCTTGCTTTTTAATGAAAAAATGGTTCTTTCCAGTGTTTTATGTGAATCAATGTTCTTGCTCTCCTTCTAGGAGTGCTAAAAAGAATGGACTGGATGCTAGAGCTGATGGGCTACATGAGAAATATAGCATACAAATCAAGACCCTTAGAAAATGTCACTGTTAAGGAGGTACATACTGTGAAAATAATCTGCAGCTTTCAGGAAAACAGGTTTCGGTGTATTTCAAATTATAGCTCAGCAATAAGTAGCATTCCCCATGCTTTTATATTTTAGGTGATTGTTGTCTTACCTCCATAGAGAAACTCTCAATTTTCATAAATCTGTATTTAAAACTCATACTTTAAAATAACCATGGTATTTAAATTATGATAGAAGCTAAAGGTAACTAAAGGAAATCATTACTTCCAGTTTACTGTATTTAGAAAAATTAACGGAGAAATTGGAATTCACCAGTAGAAATGACTAAGCAGTTAGGAACCGTGCAGCTGCCATTTTGAAGAGGTTTTGTACAGTTTTAGGGAACTCATATTTATGACAGCTGTTTATTCTTACAGCTGTTTATTCTTACATCTGTTCAGCTGTTCTGGCTGAGGACATAAAACAAGCTGCTGTTTAGATCAAAAAAGCATTTGTTACTTTGCATCAGTATTTCCCAGCCATTTGTAGCACCACAAGGGTGATCATCTCTAATTTCCCTTAACAGTCAGCTTGCTGTAAAGAAGTTAAATGAAATGTGTATCAGCATTAATCTAAACAAAGATTTTTTAAAAAGTGTGGGTTTGGATTTTTTTCTGTAGACATTTTAGTTTGATTGGAGTTCAGGAAAAGGCTTAAGCTTCTTCAAGTGTAAAAAAAATATTAATATGTATTCTAGCATTTTGGACGTTAGCTGAATTTTCAGATGTTTCTTTTAAAGAGCAAGCCATCATCTGGATTTTCATTTTGCATTTTTGCCTTTTTCTTTTATAGTTCATAGATTTTCTCCTATGGCTGTTTGCAGCGTCTGTGGTGGCCTGGGCTGACCATGGTGCACCATTACTGCTTGGCCTCAGTGCTAACTGGTTACCGTGGAAGCAGCAAGGAACATTACCAGAATTATCTGAGGATCACATTGGCAGGCACCCGATTGACAAGCTTGCTGTGCAAGAGACTCTCACTCTCCTTCCAAGCAGCATTTGCCTTTTGCTGGCTAAAGAGCCTTGGAAAGAACAAACAGAGAAGGTAAAATTGTATGTAGTAGTAAGCTTTTTCCAAGGGTCAGAAAACACTCTGGGTTTAGTAGTCAGCTCAAGTCTAAAGTGGAATAGTTGTTTTCTCTGTATCTATTGCATGTGACTTGTGAGCTTGTTTTTCTCTATTTGTAATCAGATAAGAATGTAATTTCTCAAGTAATATGTGAGAATTGCAAAGAACAAAAATTGTTACAGTTTTGGGAGTCAAACTCTTGAGAGGATACAGATGGGATAGGAGAGTTGGCAGTTGCTGGTAGCAAGTCAGTCTTCTAAACACTGAACGACAAACCCTCTGAAGTTGGACTTCTCCACGGTGGCAGTTTGGCAGATCAAAGATCTGTACGGTTTATAGTGTGTGTCAAGCATAATTTTTAAATAATTGTGGAAAATCATGCATAATTTGACAACCCTACTGTAGATTGCTTGTGATGGAAAGACATGAAAACATTGTTATAAACCTGTAGATTAATAGCTGTTTTATGCAAACCAGAATCTGTTAAGGACTGGTTCCTGTACACAGCTGTGCTCAGAGTTACCACTGAAGTCAGAATTCAGAATGTGGGAGGGAAGCAGGAGTGGGCTGTTAATATGCAAATGCATAATTAATAAATAATAAACGAATTGAGACTATGCCCTGAAAATCATCCTAATAAGTTTGAAATACCACATTGTCCTCCAGGCACCCTGTGCTGCTTGGAAAGACAGTGAAAAATGAGGTCAAAAGAGGAACAAAGGCAGTTAAAAGTTCTGAGGATTTGCAGTAAAACATTTGAGCAAGACCCTGATAAGAAAGGATCATATTAACATGTTAAAGACATGAACAGGCAAGATGAAGGGAAAGTATTTACTGTTCTGTCTTCATTACAAAGAATTACTACTTAGGTAATGAGGTGGAACAAAGGGAGTTTCAGATCCAGCTGTGGGAGAAATTGTACTGACAGAGAGATGTACTCTAGGGCATTTGGATAGTTTGGGCAGAAGCTTGCTTGACCACTGCCTCTGATAGATTAACTGTGAGTTTAGCTGCAATCAGGTGTTGGCTGCAAAAATGGAAAGAATTTGTGGTGTTCTGATACAGAGGCTGTTGTAATTCAGATTTTCCTTTATATTTCAATCTTTAGTTTATTGACTGGCTGATCAGTATGATGGAAAGTCCTAAGGAAGCATTATCAGAATCTTCTATGGACCTTTTGAAAGGTAGGATATTTTTAACTGGGTCCTTATTTTTCCATAACTATCAGTACAGCTCAAAATCCAGTTGTTAAAAGAAGTGAGATGAATCTATAATGTTAGCATGTGTAGGAGAGCTATATTTTGCCTTTAGAAAACCTTCACAGGTAAGTTAGCATTCCTGTATCATCTTTTATTTGCTGTCTCATCAGCTGACACTTAATGTACTACTGAAGATCCAAAGGACCTAAAGGTACATATGGCCTTGCAAGCGTATTTAAGTGATAGATCTGTCAATTATTTTTGACTTACCTTTAAAAATGCAACACATTATTTGGAAGTGCTCCATTACTAGAATAGCAATCACATAACAATTTATTCAGATGCAACTGAAGACTGAACTGTGGGCAAGGGATAGAAACTGTCAGGCCAGTGGAAAAGTCATTAAAAGATTCAGGAAAAGCAGAACTGAATCTGTACCTGTGTTAGTAAAATGACTAGGGAGAATACTCTAATGTCCTTTCTGGACTGCACAAATCAATGTAATTTGTTCTTGTCTTCACAGTTACACTTCTGGCTTTGAGGTCTGTTGCAGAGTTCAGGAAGAAAGCAGTGTGGACCAGAGCTTATGGGTGGTAGCTGCAAAGTGTATCTTACCCAATGAAGAAAAATGCACATCCTTTGAAAGCATTAATAGCATTGCTCAGGCATCAAGGAGACCAATTTCAAAGAGGTTTCCTATCATGAGGTTTCGGCTTTTGGGGTGGTTTTTTGGTTTTGGGTTTTTTTTTTTCTGTTTTGGTTTTGGGTTTTGAGGTTTTTTTGGGGGTTTGAGGTGTTTTGAGGGGTTTTTTTGTTTGTTTCGTTTGGGGGTTTTGTGTGTGTGTGTGTTCTGATTTTTTTGTTGGCGGTAGTTTTTTTGTTTGGTTTGGTTAAATTCTTTTACCTCCTTTTGAAGACTCGCAAGATAAAAACCAGTACTTGTTTTTTTTTCACTGGTGTGGTGGTCATCTTTTACAAACTACTTAGCGTGGTTTGTGCTGTGCTGAAGCTGAATGAGAAATACGCATTCAGTTGTTTCAGTTATATTGTTTCAGTGCCACCCGGGGAGCCTCAAAAGTTGGAGTCTGAAAAACTCATGAAGGCTTGCTAATAAGAATGAGTGAAAAAAAATAAAAGTTTGGATTCAGCCTGATGACTGAAGTATGTTTTAGTGTAACAGACTTCCAAATGAGCATTACTTTTTAACTGATAACCCTTTTTGTAGTTACATCATGCTGCTCTTGCACAGTAATGCAAGAAGATACACTGAACACTTCCAGCACATTGAAGTTATATAACCTGAATGGGGTTTATGAAATGGGTGATATGCTTATCCATTTTGCAACAGCTGTGTCAAGATCGTTGAAACAAAACAAGATAATGGAAATAAATCAATGATTCCAATGGCTGCTATGTACTCAGCTCCAGGGCAGTTGCAGGTTTCTCTCCACTTATGACTGCTCTTGTCTCCCTTATTCTCATTTGCACATAAGGAGAGATTTTCTCTGCCTCTAGGCAAAAGTGACAATATAGCAACTCTTTTCAACCTTTGCCATCTTAAGCAGAGTAGCCCCTGCCACTTTCCTTATTAAAAAATCTTCTCATTATGAAGGAATAGAGAAACTTTCTACTTTGCAGTCTTGCTGAGATAGACCTTAAAAGTGGTTTTGTATTTAGTAGTCCTCACTAGTGTAGACAAAATCAACTGAATATAATTGTTTGGGTACTGGTCACTGAATGACCTCCAGAGCAGTACTAGTGAGAGCATTGTTGATTTTGACCAGTTTGCATGGAACGTTACCACCCTACAATCTGGAGTCACCACGCAGTGCAGGAATTCTCCTAATTGCAGGACAGATAACATATTCTGTGGAAGAAATTCTTGTCTGACTTCTCTATGGGTTTTTCTCACCTTTTCTCACCACTCTTTAAGAAGTTTACTGTGGGATTGCAATGAGCTTCCCACGGTGATCAGACATTTCTTTAGACATTACATGTGTGGAGGATTAACACAGTACTTACTTGTATTCCCAAATTAGTGTATAGTAATGGTAATTTACTGCTCTGTATGCAGCTGTATACTTAGAAAACAGTCTGAAGGTGAATATACAGAAGGATTGATTGAAAAGCAGTTGTCACAGAGTCAGTGTCTCATGACATTTACATTTGTGTTCACTCCTAAGTAACCTCTAACAAAGCCAAATATGTCACATTTTCATTGTGCCATCTCTGGTGCACTCTTTAAAGCTAACTTACACCATTACTCACCTGAGTTTGCATGCATTTTAGCCTTTTAATTCACTTTAAAATTTGCCTTATTTTAAAGATAATCTCTGGGTAATGCACACACGCTGTTTTTTAGTTTGCATAGTGGAACAGTGTATAAACCTCTGAATTAAACTGTACTGATACACAGTAGGTATTGCGTATCTTGGCTTACATATGGTAGGCCAAGAGATGTCATAGCACCACCAGAAGGTGGCAATGCTAACACAGATCCAGGGAGCACTGCGGTTTTAGGAGTGTATCTGAAATGCTTGTACACCAATGCAGAGAGTATGAGAAACAGCATGAACTGGAAGTGTTGGTCAGTTCCCAGAGCTGTGATGGCACTGGTGAGGCTGGGTGGGATGAGTCCCATGACTGGAGTGGTGGGATCAGGGCTGCAGCTGTTCAGGAGGGATGAGCAGGGCAGTTGAGTTGGAGGAGTTGCGCTGTCTGTAAGGGAGAGCTTTGACTGTACACCTCTTTCAGTTACGGGTGATGTGGTTGGGAGCTTCTAGTGAGGATGAGGGGGATGGAATGCAAAGGAGATATTTCTATGTCCCTTCCAACTGGAACTATTCTGTACTAAATACTCTAGTGTACTCTGTAACTCTGTGCATTCAGCCAGCAGGAATAAATTAAAGGTGATGTGAAGTACAACCCTCTAAAAAGCAGGTAAGTTGGCTGTTGGGTACTCAATATAAATCATTTCACCCTATAGTTCCATTCCTATTGGGCTGCTGTACCTGCAAGGATACAGAGAAACTGTGACGGAGAGAGTATTCCTCCTGTTGTATGCCAGTGCTGGACAAACAAGACTTTATTTCTAGGTGATCTTTCAGAATAGTGTGTTGCTCTGGAGACAGTTTATGGACTGAAGTGGGCAAGTTAGTTGTGTCTGCATTGTAGATGAGTGGAAAGGCAGCAGAAAAAAGCTGGTGATGAAGATACTGGTAGGACATATTCTTGTGGTTCCAGTGTAGCTGTTTTGTGGGCAAACAGAAAGGATGGGTTTGTTTTTTTAATCTGTCCTTAGCAGTTAGATGTAATTGTTTTCCACACTGTATGTGTTTCATATGCTTATTTTATGAATTCAGTCTCCTAGTACATAAGCTCTACTAAAACTAGTGGGGTTTTAAATTTCAGACAAATGTAGTCAGATACTCTTCTGAGTACATAAGATGCTCTTAAAGAGATTGTCTAATCACTTTCAATTATATATCACTGTGGGTGATGGGTAGAAATAGTTAACTAAATGGATCCAGGCATAATCACCCTGGTCTGACTTAAGCCTTGGGAACAGTAAAGAAGACTATGAAGGAGTTGTGGGACTGTGGTCTGTTGGCAAGCTTTGAAGGTCAAGTTCTCATAAATGTGCCTGACCAATTATATGCTAGTTACTAGTGGTCTCAAGGACATATATCCAATTATAAGGTGCCAAATCAGTGTGAGCAGATGTAAGCAACAGTATATAAGGAGTTGATGCTTTGTAATAAATGGCATTCGCTTGATCACATTGGTCATCTCAGCATTGTCCGAAGGGTAGAAGTGCTCCCACATATCACTTTCTTAGTGATGTTTCTTCATCCTTGCCTATACGGTACATACTTTTGCCTATGTTTATGTAGATATGTAAGAACACTTACTTTGATTCCAATATCACAAGATCTAAATGGAGATGATCTGGGTTGTCAAGACTCAAAAATTTTAATAAAGATTTAACTTCCCAAAGGTGGAAAGGCTCAGGCAACTTCTTAAGCACGCTTTTTCATGTCCAGTCCAGAGCTTCTCCAAAAACTAAGGTAAAGGCATAGGACCTGTAGTTAGTAGCCTGCTGTGGTTGCATATGGAAGGCTGATTCCCTAGATCTCCCAGTTGCCTGCCACAAGTTACACTGCACCAGAAGGGGGTGTGGAAGTCTTCTGTCCCTAACTTGATGCCATTTGCCTGCAGTTTAGGCTTGGGGGTCCTCCCCATAGTGAATTTTAAAGAGTATCTCCCCTCCCAGTGTTTCAGCCAGCTGTGGAATCAATGAACACAGGGAGCACTGTGTACTGATCATTTTTTTAAAATATAAATGCATAAATATGGCTTAATACAAATATCTGTGGTACATTTGACCTTGGATGGCTGCCAGATGCCCATTCAGGTCCTCTCTCACCTGCCTCAGCAGGACAGGGAGAAGATAGGATGAGGTAGCTCATGGGTCATGATAAAGACAGGGAAATTATTTACCATTTACTCTCACAAAACTGGACTCTACTTGAGGAAGAGTAGTTTATTGCCAATTCAAAGTAGAGTAGGATGGTAAGAAAAAAAACATAAACTAAAAACAACTTCCCTCCACCCCTCTCTTCTTCCTAGGCTCAACTTTATTCCTTCATTCCTGATTCTTCTACCTCTTCTCTCCCCAAGCAGTGCAGGGTAGGTAGGAGATGTGGATTACAGTCAGTTCATAAACCTTCATCTCTGCTGCTCATTCCTCTTCATGTTGCTCCCCTGCTCCAGCATGTGGTCCCTCCCATGGACTACAGTCCTTCATGAACTGCCCCAACATAATTTCTTCTCACAGGTTGCAGCTCTGAACTGTTCCTGCCAGGAATTTGCTCCTGTTTGGCCTCTTCATGCTACAACTTCCTTCAGGGCACATCCACCTGCTGCAGCATGGGGTTCCCATCTGCTCCATCTTTCAGTGATGTCCAGTGATAGGACAAGGGGCAGTGGGTGTAAACTGGAGCATAGGAGGTTCCATGTGAACATCAGGAAGAACTTCTTTACTGTGAGAGTGACAGAGCACTGGAACAGGCTGCCCAGGGGGGTTGTGGAGTCTCCTATGTTGGAGATACTCAGGGCCCGCCTGGACAAGTTCCTGTGAGATGTAATTTAGGTTACCCTGCTCTCACAGGGGGGTTGGACTAGATGATCTTTCGAGGTCCCTTCCAACCCTTAGGATTCTGTGATTGTGTGATCTTGGTCTTCTCCATGGACAGCAGGAGCGTCTACTGCAGTGCCTGAAGCACCACCTCCTCTCTTTCCCCACTGACCTTTGTGTCTCGCAATTTTCATGCTCTTCTCACAGCTGCACATAGCATTTTTTTACCTTTTATTAAGTATGTTTTCACAAGAGCTGCCATCANTAGGATTCTGGTGTGATCTTGGTCTTCTCCATGGACAGCAGGAGCGTCTACTGCAGTGCCTGAAGCACCACCTCCTCTCTTTCCCCACTGACCTTTGTGTCTCGCAATTTTCATGCTCTTCTCACAGCTGCACATAGCATTTTTTTACCTTTTATTAAGTATGTTTTCACAAGAGCTGCCATCAGCACTGCAGTCTCTCTTGGCAGTGTCCTGTAGTTGCTCTGTTTTGGAGTTAGATGGAACTAGCTATGTCTGGCATGGATGGAGCCCTTGGCTTCTTCTCACTGATGCTCTCACTGCAGCTTCCCCACTGCCAAAGCCTTGCCACATAGACCCAATACACTAGCAAATGCCATGTTTCCTCTAAGACGGTGTGTTAACTCCAGGCAGTTTGGTGATAAACAGATTAAATTTCCAAGGGGAAAAATGTCCATGTTTGACCTTAACGTGTGATACAATTTGAAGTGCAGCTGCTCTGTATGTTTCTTCATATAGTCCACACTTAAATCAGTTTGGGTCACACAGAAGTCCAAATTGGAAGTACTTCTGTTTCTCTAATGAGTTCCAAAGTCCTACCTCTATCTGTATTGCTTTCCAGGAACAAAAATGAAAATCTAGGGTTTACCCTCTACTGTTGCATACGGTCTGCAAATACTCCACTGGTCACAACAGTCTGAACACAGCCTGCCACATATGTTAAATAAATAAATAAAAACTATAGGTGACCTTTTGTAAGAAACGAGTTTAGCTTCACTCCTTCCTAATCTGCCCTCTTAGGCCGTATGGTTTAGAAAGTCATGCACACGAACTCTCTTCATACTGTGAAAGTGTTCACTTCCCCTTAAATATTTTCTTCCTTCTGATGATAAGTCTTTTCTCCCCCCCCCATCCCCCCAGTTTTCTGTTATGTTTGAAAAAAACACCAACAAACCTTCACTTTTCTCCCTCACCTATTTGAATTCACATGTAGGTGATAATCAGTACGGATGAAACATCAGAAAAGCCACTGTCAGCCTCAAAGCAATTTTTTGTCCATTTTTGCCAGTCCACTCAGTTGCTGTCCATATTCTTCATTCCCCAACCTTTGAAGAGACTGTCTTCTAGTTGCATTCTCAGAGATAGTCCTACAGAAGTATGAGGAGCAATGCACTTGAGTAAAATGGTTAGAATTTTGCATTTGGCTTCTGGTAGTCATTCACTTCCCCTTAAATAACATGTATTTGGCCTAACATCACATTTCTTTTGCATGCCTCTCTGCTGTTCAGCATGGGAGATAAAAGTGTGGGAAAGAGATTCCTAGTGTCTGCCAAACACACAGAAGTTTTTAGTTCTGAGCCTTAAATATCCCCTAGAATACATAGTGCATGAGTACCTGATTGCTTGCCTTTGTGGTTTAGCTGGATTTTCTGTAATCTTATTTGCAGAAGTGAAGGTCGGGCCAGAATGTGAGGGATCTTTTGTGAATGCCTGGGACTATTTAGCATGTGAATTGCATAGGCTGCAAAGTTTCCAGGTTCAGCCCTTGAGTGATTCCAGTTCTAGCTAATTTTGGATTTAGGATTTATATATATATATATACACGTTGCTAACGAGGCAAGACCTAGCACCAAAATCAGGGTTGTTAGTGTGATTGTCAGTGAAGACGCTCTGTAGTATTTTTCAGAGTTCTCTAATATGTTAGAAAAAATACGTTCATTTTATATATCCATTCAAAAGCACTTCCTGCATTTGAAACCAAAACTGTAAAAAGTAACTCATTATTTTGAGGTGTTCCATTTCTGAGGTGCATTAAAGAGAACTGCCTTTCCTGAAAATTCTACGATTGTTCAGTAACAAGTTGATGAACATGCAAACAGGAGTTTTGCATCAGAAATCTTTGCCTAACTTCTTGTTAACCTATAATTTGCAGCAGCCCTGCATAACTGGGAGTATACTCCTTATTTCCAAACAGTATTTCAACTTAGCTTCTTTTCTTTTTGATGGTGCCTGCCCCTAGGTGTGCCTTCCTTTCGGAGAAGAGGTTCTGGATGATAAAGCACATACCTGAATCAAAACACAAAACATTGTAAGAACAAGGCAGTAGAGTCCAAAGTGTCTTCAATTCATGCAGGAGGAACAACATAAGCCTTTATCTGGCAACTTGCATAGTTCCGTAAATGAACTTAAGAACAGAACACTATCACAAAGATGAGATCCTTCAAATTTGTCTTACAACCAATGACAGAATGAAGACTTGGCTGTAATGGAGCCAAATTGAGATCAAAATTTTCAAAAGCAGTTTGTTGAGAAGGAGTCTATTTACTTGCAGGTTTTGGGGTGGCTCTTTTTTCACCCCTTTCAATAAGGAAGCTGTAGAAGTTTTCATTTAGATATAACTTCTCAGCTCCTTCTCAGCTAAAAGGAATGAGTGAGGAGGGGCTGCACAGAATGAAGGTATGATCAAATGGGAATTGATGTAACAAAAGGCAATTTTTATATTTTTGTTTTGTATTTTTATGGCATCAGAAATCGAAACGCTTGGTGATGAGCCTTCCTGCAGTGGTGTGCAGGAGGTGTGGCGGAGAGTTAGTGTTTGTCAAAGAATCTTTACTGGTCCGATTTTTTTGTTGCCGTAGGCATCCAAGTTGTGTTGAGACACAGCTTTCTGCAAGATGAGATACTTACCTATAAACAGCACTAGCAGATACGCTTTCAGAATATAGGGGAAGTAGATTGAGAAGGCAAATGGAAATAGTAGCTTGATGGAGTATGTGCCGAAGGATTCAAAATAAGGCAGTGATACACAAATTGCAAATGCTGTAAAATAACATGGTAAATATTTAATCAAAAGAAGATGGAAGATCATCAAAAAGCTTCATAAAAATCAGCTGACTTTAAGGCATAGCTAGCTGTATTATATGCCAAAGTTACCATGACATTTGTATGTGTATGCACATTTTCAGTTCAGTTTTGTAGGTCTGAGGTTCTGATTGCTTTTAATACTAAAATCAAGTATTTCCTATTCCATAAAAATTCTGTCACTCCTATGGTTGCACAGAGTATGATCTTTCAGTATGATCTCAATGGGCATGTTCCCTGTTGTAACCATAATAAGCTGCTTTAGGTACTTCAGCATATTCTCAGTCCCATATATATAAAGTATGTGCCAGTAAGGTCAACCTCAGTGAGGGAAAAGGCAGCTTTGGGACTTGCTGTGTAACATGGTCAGTCTGGAATAGGGGAATCCATGTTTCTTTTCTGGGGGTACGAGAAAAACTAATGCTCTCCCATTTTGTTAAAAGAAAAAGCAAAAGAAAACAAAGACATACAAGCACCAGAGTATCCCTATTAATGAAAGAAGTACAGAAAAGAGGAAGACAGGTGACATACGGGTTGAGAGTATATAAACATTTATGTCTACTTTGACAATAAAAAATAAAAAAGTATCTTAAGCACAAATGACAATTGAACTGATTATATTTTATTGAAGAAAATCAAGAAAGCAAACTGTTGGTACCTTTCCAATCTCCTTACCTTTAGCCAGAACTGAAAGAGGATAGAGCAGGATGCACAGTGAGAAGTTGAGCCATGTCAGTGGTTGGTAGTATATTCCCATCCTTGCTAGCATGTTGTAAGTGTACCTGAAGCAAGAGGAACAGCAGATGAGTTTAGAGAGAATGATTGTGTCTTTAAAATAAAGATATAATATTGAACAATCCAGGGGAACTGCAGAAGAGACTGGAGCTGCTGATCTGAGAGCATTTCAGAGCAATACTGCAACAGTTCTGGTCAGGCTCTAACTGATGGCTGGAAGTAGATGGCTCATTGTTTCAGAAGGGTTTGTCTATGGTGCTAGCAGATAGACAGAAAAACAGCCTGCTAGCTGGAAGGTTCTATCAGAAACCAGTGTGATTTTAGATTGGTCCACCAGAAAAATGGATTTCAGATAGGAGTATTACAACTGAGAGGGGCACACAGAATACAACTGTTGCTTGGGACTGAGAATATGCTGATTTATGACTGCTGAACTACTTAAAGCACTGCGGGAGAAGACTAAAGGGTAAAGGTAATCACAGGTACTTAATGTTCTGTGGTATGGCTGCCCCTCCCTTGGACTGCAGAAAGGTTAGTAGGTGCAAAAGAAAGCAACTGCACTCCAGTGTATTGTATTTTACTCTGCTCTTACTGTTCACTGGGAGGCCAGAATGCCTAGGAGTTGACTCCACAAGGTGAGCTAATGCTAGCTAGTTTGGTCTAAAATTGGTGCATCAGCTTTCCAAACACGGGAGCAATGGAGGTGTGATCACATTTTTGGTCAGCTAAAAGCCTTTTGGCCTGTGGTCTTGCTAGAGAAGTGGAAATAAGGATTTTCAAGCCACTATTAGCCAGGAGTGTTTCTAGCAGATGGAACTAGCATTAAACAATAGTATTCCCTTCTTATTGATTCATTTGTGTAATTCTGCATCATACCTTACTGAGAGGAGTTTGATGGGCTATAAATGTACCATCTACTCTCAAGTTTGTCCTCTGCAACCTCAGGAGTGCCTCAGGTTTTTTTTATTATTGCTTTTGAGGCATAATCTCAACCCAGTGCAAAAGGGATACAGCCACTTCCTCTCAATACTACACATTTTTTGGCTGCTTATGGTATAAGCAGGAAAGATCAGATATAGAAAACCTTGCAGAATTTGCTCTCACAATATCATTAGCCATAATGCACAGGGTATTATGCAGAGGAATTTGTAATAAGTCAAAACTAGTTGCCTAAGCATTGGGATGAATTCCTGGGTGTTTTAAGACATGACCGCCCCTTATTGATGCTAGGACATGGCAGAGATATTGTAAAATAAATCAGGTAAGAATTCTAAATTCGTGTGAGTTGTACCATGTATTTGGATTGGGCATTTGCTGCTGCAGACCACGGTATCTTGCTTATTAAATGGCTGGTGTTACTGCTATGATTCCAGACTGTGTACTTCAACAAAGATAGAAAATAGTGGTGATTTGGATGCAATAGGACTATCCTGACAGGACTTTTACAGCCAGTCGTGTTTATGCTTTTGGCCTCTCTCCAGCTGCACAGAAAGCTTTCAGTTAAGTTCTACTCTTTCAGCTTTACTAACTCAAAAAAGAAATAGGATGAAGCAATAATCCAAATACTCAACAGAAATAGTGGTTTCCTAACACACGTAGTACCTACACTTCGAAGTTGGCTTAAAACCTTTCTTATTAATCCTGACATTTTCCTTTTTCAGATCTCTTTTATATCATATACTTCCTAAGCTGCCTGAATCCATAATCACAGAATCACAGAATCCTAAGGGTTGGAAGGGACCTCGAAAGATCATCTAGTCCAA
>NDXB01017110.1:1138-21289 GCA_002631895.1 Agapornis roseicollis
TTTTTTTTTTTTTTTTTTAGCTCATTATATATGTTCAGCTAAAAATAAAAGGCATTGGAGAAAGCAGTTTAAAAACTTGTGTTTCATCTATGTGAAAATCCATGTAACAAGATAAATAATTCTTAACAAGGTAGCTAGCTGAGTTCCCTTAGCGAGATATCTGTATGTGATGCACTTCTGAGTGTATACCACATTAGCTCTGCTGCTGCAGCCAGTGTTCATGGACATAAATTCATGGATGCTGAACTTGTTGCTGTCACTGTATAAGCAGATTATTTATCACAGAAGGTTTGGACAGGCACAGAAGCTTACTTCTATAATTAAAGTTGTAGCATCTGCACAATAGTTATACACTTTAAATTACTGTTCCTCAGCATCACCTCCCTCTATTGATCTTCAAACCCACAGAAAGTGAAATGGAAAATACAAGCAGTTCAGGAAAAATAATCCATTAAGGCTTGTAAAGAGTACAGGATACTGCATGGTTTCTAATGCAAGGGCAGGGCTACAATATTTTTTCCTATCTCAGGAGCATTGTAAGAGGCATCTTAATACTGTGTGATAGAAAGGGACATAAATCTTTATGGAAAAAATGAAATTATGCATTAGCAGTTAGCCTCTGCAGCAGAAAAGACATAGGTAGTGAAGTCTTTGGAAAGCCTTTCTCCCATGCCACCAAGTCATTTAAATCACATTATATTCTTTGGGGAATATTAGAGCTGCAAAAACTAGCCTGGCTATAACTTTGCGTAAGGGATAAATTAAACACAGCTATTGACTGTTCTGAAAATAAAGGCCCGGTTTGCATTAACAAGGTTGAACTGGATGATTTTATTTCTTTTGGGAAAGCACTTGGATCATTTTTTCTGTGTTTTACAGAAAATAAAAAAAAAAGGATGTAGTTTTTCAGGTGGCTGCTGCATTCTATATTTGAGCCTTTACTTTTAAAAAATAATTCAGGGATAACATTCTACTACAAAGACTGGGGGTATACCTTGTATATTTCCAGGACAAATATTATTAAATGGATTTGAAAGAGAACCATCCAAAGATGATTTTTACCTGTAACAGAAAAGCTTTCTTGAATAGAGTGCTTCACATCGAGCATAATCATACTGCTTAAACAGACCCTATTTAATGAGATGACTGACATTAAATCTAGACATAACAGAAACTTGGATTCTTCAGTTACTTTAATTTGATGACTTATTTTATTTATGATAAACTCCTTTAGGAGTGAAATAGTAGAAAATGAGCCCAGGGAAGAGATTGGTCTGTACTCAACCTCTCAGTCAGGGCTGGCTATGACAGCACTGCATTGCTAGGGAGGAAAGGTTTTTTGGATGTGCAAGGACAGTGAAATGACACTGCTGCCAGCCTGGTGCAGAGCAACTGGGACCCCTTCCTGGGGCCACGGGGCATGTGGTGGCCTCACCGTACTGTAGGGGTCCTGGGAGTACCTGTGCAAGCTGCTGATCCTGGACTGGGTCCTTCAGTGGCATCGCAGTGCTTTCCTCTTCTTGTACCATGCTGTGTACACCTAGGAAGTGCAGCAGGGAGTTTGGTTCCTTGGGCACAGTGGCTGGGGGAAAACAGGTTGGTTGTGGCAAGGTGGTGTTGTGCTACACAGGTGGTACTGGGATTCCCAGGGTAGGAGCCCTGGAATGCCAACTGCTCTTCGGTGTCCTCGTGGAACTCTCCTGCAGCAGAGCCCAGCCTGCCCAGATGCAGTGGGTGGGTGGGCAAGTGGTGCTCAGCCACTGCCCTCCTGCACAAATTGAGATCAATGCAGGCTAATCAAAGGTAGGAAAGATCAGGTTCTGAATGGGCAAACAAATCCATGTCCTGCACCACTTCTGAGAAGGGATTGTTCTCTTCCTCATTGCTTGCTTTGCCTTTCAAAGGATTGATGTATCCTTTCTGAATCCTTGTACTAAGCACCAGATAGTGTCTGTAGATGTGGAGAAAACTTTTGAAAGGATTGAAGTGGTTTACAGTCAGCAATGCTAGCTTCTCCACAGGTACAACCAATTCCTGTATAAGAAGGGTTAGAGAGCTGAGCAAAGAGCGAACCACTTTAGGAGTTAACAGTTCTTTATAGTTCAGTTACTGAATTGTGCCCCTGTTTCTCTGTTAGGAGGCAGAAGTCTATTTCTATGAGTGATCTGCATCAGGAAACAAGTTCTATGCTATAGATACTGTGTCTAGGGAAAGCTTTCCAGACAGGCTTTCCAGGGAGAGGTATGATTAAAATGCTAATGTGCTTTATATCAGTTCCTCTCCTTCTGTATGATGCTGCTCATACCAAAGTCAGTGGAAGAATTCACCCATTTAAATGACGCATTCACTGACATGTCTGGCATTCATTTTTGTCCTGTTGACCTGCCTTCTGTTTTTTGCCCAGAGGCCACCTAGCTGCTTTTTGGTGGACATCCTCAGGTGCAGTAAGCAGACAGCACCTGAGTCTAAAGGAGCTTCTGACAGTCCAGCAGTTTCATGGTCAGTCTGGATGGCCCCATGAACCTGGGGTCAAGTCATGAGCAGAAAGCACTTACTGAATGGTTTATGTTTTGTACTTACTTCACGAGAGAAAGGTGCAGAGTGTGGGAAGGTGGTACTAGCAACATCACCTATGATTTAGGGTTGTCAGGGGGTCTGAAGGCTGTATGAAGACTATTGGCACAAAGTCTGGGAATTGTGCAGAGCTTCAGGCATGTCCCCGCCTTATGCAGAGCTGGAGAGCAGCCTGAGGGCTGTGACAAACCAGTCAGGCTCAACTAAAAGTGGAACTGTTTATGGGTGGTTGTCTGTTTTCTCTTGTGACTCGTGGATGTTGTCTCTTGTTCACCGAGGCTCTGAGCCCTATCAGTTTGCACTTAAATATAGCTTTCCCAGGTTTTCAAATCTGGTGTTTTCCCAGAGGAATGTCTGTTCCTGGCATGTAGCCCTCCTTCTCTTTTATTGTACTGAAAGTCATCTCACTCACTGAGTGTTGGTAAATGGTAGACAACCAGCAGCCCCCTCCTCTCTGCGTTCAGGTTGAAGGCATAACGGTTCATTTGAGCCTACCTTTTCTGATGCCTTGTGCCTCCAGTTTCTTCATCACAGCCCTTGCCATGATCCTGAAATATCTTGCCAAGTAGAGAGCAATGGAGGAGGTTTGACTTCCCTGCAGTCTGAGGCAGGTGGTACTGGGAGTCACAGAAGCAAGTGCATGCAGAAAGGGTAGTGTTGTGGCATGTGACGCCTACGTGTACCCAGTTCTCATATATCTTTCTGTCACGGACAATGCCTAAGCGCATGTGCCAAAGCTGTCAAGATCAAGTGCTGTTTTTGCATGTAATCTCTAATTTAGCCAAATACTGTGCTTGTAGGGAAATTATATCAAGAAAAACCCAAAGGATTAGACTAAATAATATCCATAAGTGACATTTTAAATAGAGATGTACAGCATTTTAACTTCATATTTAGTTACTGATATAGGTACTATAAAACACAACTTTATTGCATTTCTTTTAGTAAGAACTTAATTTTCCACCTCTGAAAAAACTTCATTCTGTATGATTCCACTCTCAAAGCAAGCCTTACACTCACATAATTCTTTGAATCGTTCAAAAATACAGTACATTTATGCATTTGTTACTGCAAGTGTGCTGTGGCTAATGACTAATGGCTAATTCAGCTGTTGTCTCCTAAGTTCTGTTACTGTCACTTCAGGTCAGAGAGATCAAAGGTCTGGTATTTTAAGGAATTTGGTGCTTCAAGATAAAAACATTCTGCATTCCGTGCGTGTTCAATCTCTAAAGATAAGTAGGGAGGAATATGGTAAGCCACTGCTATCTCTGTGGAAAGGATAGTCAGAATGTAATCTGTATAATTACATTGCATGGTAGTTTGCATTCATCAGCGTACCTTTATTTTTGTTTTCTAAGGGTTATAAAGCCTTTCGTACTTATTTTTTGTACTGAGTATATGAACATCTGATGCCTGCTGCTGTGAAAATTTTGTCACTGGAACAACTGCTTCTTGAGCACTTGAGTTCTTCAGGCAGAGTCCTATCAATGATTATAGCTTTTGGGGCTTTAAACTGAAGTTATTTTAACATACGGTAATGTTACTTGATAGTTTCCTCTGGGAATCCCACCCACTGTGTTAGCTGCAAACAGCTATATGAAGAATGCTGTTCTCATGGCTCAAACACTTGTAATGCTGTCCCACCCAAACTAACCTCAGCTCGAGAATGACTTCTAATCCACAAACGAAATAAGCAATGGATTTTATGTTACTGTCCCTCTGATTTAAATCTACTTCTTCCAAACAAGTCAGTATTTGACTTTCTTTATTCTACTCTTAACAAAAATATAATCATGTAGTTATGAAAAAGACAGGTGTTCAGTCTGTTATTGTACAAAAGAAACACATCACTAATTGCTCTGAATTCTGTTAGTGCAATCACACAGAACATGGAGTATTTAAGGATACATTTTTCTATGTGAAGGAGAAAACTGGCTCATACTAGGTGAAACATTAATGGCAATTTCACTAAAATGAAATCTTCTTGGTGCTGCAGTTCTTTCTAGCTGCACTGTAGTTTTAAAACTAGAAACCATCCTAGCAATTCATCCTAGCATGGTAGCAGGACTGTTTGTAAAAAGCATCAATTTCATCACGCATGTGCATGGATCACAAAATTCCAGAAGTGTCCCAAGTTAACCCATCATGATAATGAAGGATTTTTAATTTTATGAGAATCTATGGGTAATTTCCTCTGTAATGCTTTTGCCCTCATTTCCATACTGCTGCTGCTAGCATTCTGTACCAGATGCTGTTCTGTGTGCATGAAAGCAACAGCCTCCTGATTGTTTTGTGCCTGAAAACTTGCCTACCTTTCCTAAGTGTACAGTTAGTCCAATAAAACCTATTTCACATTTCTTCAAATCTCACTCCTTTTCTATCACTAGGCCATCCCTCTGACATTACTATTACAGATACCTTTACGTGCTCTGTGCCCAGATACTCCATTTTTTATTGAATACAGTGCTGTCCTTATGTGTGCCAGGTGTGGTTAATGCAGGTGTGTGACATGGATTCAGTGCTCTCTTGTTCATTTGATATCTCCACCTCTTGGGGAATCTGACAGCATTTATATTCCTGTGGAAAATCTGTAGAAGTGGGGTCAGATAATATTACTGTGGTGTGCTGGCCTCATTGCCTATGCATATGTAATCAGAGAGAGAGAGAAGGCCTGTTCCAGTTCAAAGAAATAACAGGTGTCTGCCTTCTCTGTAGAATTAGAGAAAAATCTGTGCATGATAGGTAAGAAAAAGATGAGCTTGCTATCAGCTGGTAATATTGCTGTTCCTCCCCCCCTCGCACACAGCAGCAACCAGACAGATGGAAGCAGTGGTCCTTCCCCTGTTTTCAAGGAAACTTTGCTCTGTCCTGGGCAGTCTAGGTGTTTGACAGTTTTAGGTTGGTGTCTGAAGCTGCAGGTGGGATTCTGCTGTTTAAATGTAGCCCTTTGGTGCTACCTGAGATGCCTTGGGTGCCTATAAGTGTCTCATCAGCCCCATATGTCACCACTTCACATGCAGTGACTAAAGAGGACTGGATACCAATGTGTGTGTTATTATATCCTTTTCCTGTGTCTCAAAATAATGTGCAGAGACAAGAGCAGTTTGAGGTCACCACCACTGGTTTTGTTGCCTGGATCCATTCAGCCATCTGCTTTTGGCTCTTCTTCTCATCATACTTGTGCTGCGGTACAGGTTTATGCTTGAATAGATATGCTGGTGGCCAAAAGGGCAATGCTTGCCAAAGGGGCAATGCTTTGGCTATTTTTGCCTTGGCATCCCACTGCTGCCCTTAGTGCTGAAGCAGTCTGCTTTGGAGTCAGCTCAACAGTGGTGCTGGAGCAACAGACCCAGTAGAAAAACTGAAGAGAGCAAGGGAAGTGTCTGGTCAGCTGGCAGCTACCCTGTGGCTCAGCGCTGTCACAGAACTGCCTGGTTGGGCACCCCCTTGGTCCTGCAAGTTGTCTTGTCTTCAGCTCTACACATCCAAAGTAACAGAGCAGTTCCAGAGCAAACTGGATCACAACTGCCACAGAAGGCAAATATCGTCTGAAGATAAATCATGCACAGTCAAGGGAGATGGGGCTAAGTTAAATTCCAGGAAAGATTAAACAAATAAGAAAGCAGGCCCTTTTGAGGATGCATTGCAACATATGTTCTTTGACAGAATTCTTGCCCTAGAGCCCCCTGGCAATCTGCAGACCTCCCCAGACTAAACCTTAGAGTTCCTGTATATAAAGACAGGACAGGCTCTGGAGGAAATCTGGACCTCTGTGAAAAGCCTCTTTGTGGCAGTTTGCAAGGGCTAGATAATTCTTAGGCAGCAGAACAGTGGACAGGCACAACCCCTCCAGTGGTCTGGCTCTGTTGGGACAGCAAGTGGCTGTCTCTGCTGGTGGTTCTGAGACCCCCTCCCTGCAGCAGAGGGAGACTCACAGTTACTTGAGCGTCTGGCAAACATAAAGCCTTACGTAGCGCTTAGTGCTCACTCTCCCTGACCTCTTTCTGCCTCTCCTGGTGCAGGAAGGTGGATGGTTTCCTTTTGAAACAGAGAATGGAAAATTCCTGCTAAGGAAGAAAAAGTAGAGGCTTGACTTTGGTAAAGACTGTAGTGATGGGATAGAGCCAAAACTGGTAAGGCCAGGGCACGGGCTGGTGCTGTCCCACCATGCCTGGTGCATGTGAGGGATGCAGAAATGCTTCTGCTGCTGTCAGGCTGTGGGGGTGTGGAGTGAATCAAGGATCCTCGCTGCTTTCTGTGATTGTTGCCTTCTCACTGCACCAAGTGACGCTCAGGAAAAAAGCAGAGCTCAGCACTGAAACCAAGCTGGGCACGGTTTGTGTTTGGAGAGGAGGTCCTTTAAGGAGAATGCAGAGAGCATCTGAATTACTTCACCACCCACAGAAATGCTCTACAAATAAAGTTGTGTCATGCGGGAATGGTGTAATCTTGAATGTGTATCGGGGAGAGCACCCAAAATTTAGTGTTATATTAATTATTAATGACAGCTTTGGCTGAATTTGAAAGCATATGCTAAAGGTGAAAAGCAATCTTAGATTTCTGGATCAGCCCTAGGACCTGTAGGCTTCTTCAGGCATTGTTGAGAAGGTTTTGTTTTCCTTTATATGTGGGTAACGTTTCTTTCCTGTTGCTAGTGTTACTCTGCCTCTGTTTATTGGTTGCTATTCCTAAAAACAAATACAGGCTTCGGCTTTCGTGGGAAAGAGATGTGGAGTGAGGAAACAGAGGAAGGTCCTTTCGAAGATTTGTGGCATTTGACAGTGTTACAAATGAGGCCAACAGATATTTTAAAAGGAGCTATTGAAGTGGTTTATTTCTGGCATCCGAAGAAGCCCTTACCCGCTTGTTCTAAGGCTTGGGATGTTCTGCCATTTGTGTTTCTCCCTCTGCCTTCATCTTCTGCAGGTTCCAGTGGAAGGTTTCCTAACGTACTGTTTGTTTCAGTCCCTTGCTCTGAGATCTTGGTGCAGCTTTGCACTTTGCATCTTTATAAATAAATCAGTTTTCACAAATGAATCAGCTATTGTTTGAGGTGGGCAGAGTGTTTTAATGGCATCCAAGTTAAAAATCACAATCTTCAAGTGTTTTGCTTGGGGTTTTTTGACCTGCTGTAGTTACAATTCATGTCCAAGGAGGTATAAAGAAGAAACAGAACAAAAAGCCTCACTGAGCTGCAGTTGTAACCTGTATCCTAGTTATTATTATTCATGACTCTTAGTGAACCACAGGATGGAGGAGTCACGTTCTTTGGCAGCTGAGGTCTTGGCACTGCCGAAACACAGGACTGAAATGGCCCAAAGCTTTTACCTGACAAGTGGAGGTATGTAACAGAGCACAGGGAAACAGCAAAATGTTAGAATGTGAAGAGATGTGTATGTGCCCAGATCTTGCTGGTCATCTCAAAGCTGTTCCCTGCAGATCTTGCCACAGCAGTCCTGGAGGCAGGCTCATTTGCAGCACAACAGCCTCTATATTTATCAGTGTGGTGGGCTGTGGGCATCTCATAAGATACATCTTAGAGCCTGCTGTAATGCTCTTGCCTATGATATTTTAATAGTTCTCTCTGTTTTCTTAAGAATGCACAATTGAGGCTTTTCTGATACTTTTTGGCAAAGAAGACCCCTTTGGGCTCAGTGCCATGCTGGGAGACATCCAAGGTTTTGCTTTACTCTCTTTTTTGGAGTGAGACCTCCAGGAGCAGTCATGCACCTCATTCCACACTTAAAATAGCAAAGCCCTTTCTGTGGAAAAGTAAACTCTCCCAGTTCCTGAGGAAAATAATGCTACTGAGTAGTACCTTGTGGGCTTTAGTACCACACACATGACAGGGAGGACATGCTTCAAAATACAAAAACAAGAATTTAAGGATTGTGTAAGGAAAAGCTAACAAACAAGACAGATTAAACACAAGTAAAAGCATCTCCCCCTGGCCAGTGCCACCACCTTGGCTGAAGTCAGGTTGAGAGGCAGGGTTGTCTATAGTAAGAGTGCAGAAGCCTTTACCCAGAGGTAAAGGATGTAAATGAGGTAAAGGGGTGTCTGGGAAAGTGGGGTCCCTGGATCGAATGTGTTTATAGAATCCCACCCAGACAGTCCAAGTAACGTGTGCCAGTGAGTTTAAAACACACAAACACTTGAAACAAGCACAGTGATGAAGGGAGGAGGGTGGAGAGTGAGCCTGCAGGGGTCTTTGCTGGGAACTGTGCTCTTGTGTTTGGTAACTTCCAGAGACATTTGCATCCATAGTATGTCATATACTTGCTGAAATTCATCCTCTACTGCACTCACCTTCTTCACATCCCTTGTCAGGACTGTTTCTGGTCTGATGCTGACAGAATGTTGCTAGCTGGTGATTGCTACTTCAGGGCAAGGACATGATTTTATGTTTCATAGCGAATGTTTTGCAGGGTGTGCTAAAATTTTCGTTCCCAGCTAGCTTTCCAAATCATACAGTTTGGTTTGCTGTTGTTTTTCATTCATATTCACAGCATCATATTTCAGACTAGATTTAAACTCTGAGTTTGCCAGAGCTTGGATACGTTTGTGTTTTAAATATACATCAGTCCTTTTGACAGTAGTTACATCATTTGTCAGATCGTATTCACAGAGTTCTAAAACATACCTTCTGTCCTGGGCCAGGCACAAGCTGTACGGTTGAGGGACTTTACTGCCCTGCATTTACATACTTTCAAGCCCAATAGCATTGGATCCTGACAGAGTGAGCCCTTTGGTACCTCTGTGCTATAAATAATACTGTCATCCTGTACCTGGTAAATGTTTTCAAGATAAGTCTGTAAGTGCTTAAAGCAGAAGTGGTGGGATATTATGTTGCACTTATGTTATAATGGCATAATATAGCAGAAACTCTTAAGAGGATCCTTGTTCTCACGGCTGGAAATTTCTCTGGAAATGCTAGCAAGGCTTTATTTTCTGAAATACAAAGTCCATGTACGGGTTCTTTCCCAGCAAGGACAAACGCCAGTACTGCTCTCTTTTCAAATGCTTAGCCTCTGTGGGTCACCTCCAGCTAGATACAGCAGTGATTTATTAAGGGTTTTCGTTGCTCCCTCATTTTCTTCTGACAGTAACTCCAAAAAAGGATTATTTTAGAGTAGGAAAATTGTTTCAATCATCTTTTCATTCAGTTTTGTGGTCTCTTTCTTCATTTTAGTGATTAAGGACTTGGCAGGGCTGGACTTCTTTTTTGGTTTGGAAGATAGCTTTGGAACATCCCAAAATAAATGATGTCCAAAAGTTTCCTCTTTGTCTGCCGTGATTTCAAAGCCATTTTCATGGCTCAGTTCAGGACTGCCTAATAGAAGAAAATGGAGCAATAATTACTGCCTGCAGAGCTTTCTCACACAGCAGTTATTTAACTAGCTGCAAAATAATATGAGGAACTGGCAAATGTCTCTTAGACAATGTCTTGTTCCCTAAAGAACTGTGTACTTTGAACCAAACTCTTTTCCTTAACTGGGCAGGTAATTCCTGTGGCAGTCAGGAGTCAGCCTGGTCCAGCATGCCTGGTGTGGGATGAGCAAGGACACCATTTGCAGCCCTGCCTGTCACAGGTGTGAAGCTCATCTGTGTCAACACTGCCCAGTGTGCTGGGTGTTGCGGCTCCCCACCGCTTCTGGAGATCTTATCCATGTGCTCCTTTCAAACACTCCCAGTGACTAAAACAAAGTATCAGATACTCATCCTACAGTGCTCACTAGGTCCAGGCCTCAGTTTTGGCCCGCCCTGCCTGCACAAAGCAGACAGAGGGCTACACACATAGGAGAAATGTCTCAAGAGGCACCCCAGCACATTGCCTCCCCACCAGTGGCACAGGGAGCAGGGTGGCTAGGCAAAGCAGCTGATCTCTGCCCCTGGGGCAGCTCCGCTACTGCCGGCTCCAGGAGGAGCTCAAGAAGGGAATGAGGGGCTTCAGTCAAGATGATTTAAACCATTAGCTGGTATAGCTTTAACTGTAGCTTGTGATAACTGACTTCATCAGCCTGAATTTTCATAAAATGAGTGTGAAAATGTGACTTTGTTTTAGTTAAAAGGTTTATTTTTAGGAACTAAACCCCCACTTAGTAGTAATTAAAAGTTATTTATGATTTCAGCACATAAAAAACTCTACATGTTTTGTAAAATAGGTGACTAATAGTAATCTTGTAAGCCCAGTGGTGCTTTCAAGAGGGTCTGAGGGCATGCTCGTGATGACAGGTATGGCAAAACCTGGTCAAGCCTTCTCCTGGCCATAGGGTGTCCATCTGTGGTTGGAAGCTAAATATGTGAAGGTCTGCTCAGGGCAGAGAGTGTGCTGCTATGCAGCTTCTGGATTGCAGCTGTCTTGCAGCTGGAGGGATCAATGCCAAAGCATTTCAAGCCTGCGTCCTGTCTCAGCCTTGGTAACAACCCATGTGCACATGTGATCTGGGAAGGCAAAAAAACCCACAAGCTACCAAGTCTAGCCTATGGGGGAGTTTAATCAGATGGAAAGTGTTTACTGGGTGGGAAAACGGGACACATCATCCATAGCACAGGTTTCTGCTGGTGCTTTTGGTGTCCCAGGGGGTGCCATTATCCCAGTAAAGATGCTAATGAATGGTGTTTTCCAGCAGAGAGGGATTTTATTAACAATTGTGCCATCTTGTATGTAAAATCTTGATTTCTACATCTAATTAGGGAACTTCTTAAGGGGTCGAGTACAAAGCATCCACATTGATCATTTACCAAGAAACAAAGTGACATGTACCTAATTGTTTGATCTGAAGTGAGGCAAATAAATGTAAAATACAATGATGGTTTGTGAAAAACTGTGGGGGGTTTTTGGTTTTGTTTTTTTGTTTGGTTGGTTGGTTTTGGGTTTGTTTGTTTGTTTTTTTAATTTCTCATTTGGTTTGTATTCATTCCATTCATTCCATATTGGGAATATTCACAGAGTACTAAGGAGATACTTTTAATTTTAGTAAGACAAAGCTGCATCTTCTCCCACTGCCTACCCTTAAAATGAATACTTACAAAGAAATACCCTTTCAACAGGGAACTATTTTTATAGAGTAGTGAGTGCTGTCATTTTTCAAGTGTTTTCAAATTGTCTTTGTCTAACTACTGTATAATTTCACCCAATAAATAATGTCCATATGATGGAAGATATTATTTTTTTCCCTACTGCATAGAATAAACCAAGTTACTAAAACCAGGCAAGTTACCCAACTTTGTATGTTGTGTTAACACAGGTATCCTGTTCCCTATTCTAACCACTAACTGATAAACTTGCTGATAAAGTATACTTATTCTATAACTGTACAAGCATTAGGTATTTATGTGTCTAGCCACAAACCTGTGCCGATGTACAGCATATTGGCTTTTCAAATGAGAATGGAACAGAACTGAAAAAATAGCCATGAGTGAAAGAAAGAAACAGAAAGATTGAAATAAACAGAAACAGAAAACAAGTTGTACTAGGAGTGACTTTGACTAGCAACTTACGCCTGCCCTTGCAGAGGATTGACTTGCGGTATTGGCCAGAAGTGCATGCGTTCAGAGGTATTTCTATTGTCGATGGTCTTCTTTTTTCCAGTCTTCTTTGCTGCAGTTAGGAGAGTTATGTTGAGAGGGTAAATTGATTAGTATAATTGCTCATTAATGCACTCTTATTTAATGTACTTTTAGAGGTTATATTCTTCAGAATGATGCTAAATTATGGTGGTTTCAATTAATGTAACTGCAGCCAAAGGGATGTCAGCATTTCTATTAATACAGTTCAATTTTCTGGGGTTTTATAATGAAGCTATAAAAAACCACTGAAACTTAAGATACACAGTTTTCATGTATTTTATGCACACAATATTCCCTTGATTTTGATCTAATCAATAGGTATATCTAATCTAATGAGACAAAAATCTAGAAGAAATCTACTGAAGATACAGATGTCCCTGTCTACGGCAGAGCTGTTGGAACTAGATGATCTTAAGGTCCTTTACAACCCTAACTATGACTCTGTGATTCTGTCCCAGTTTGTAGAAATGGAGGTACATTAAGGGGAATACACTGCTTTCTTTTTAGGTTAAACAGAAAGGGAAGGACACATAATGATAACACAGGGGCACTCAGGTGGACCTGTGGCAGTGCAAGAGATGGTCACTTTGCTTGGAGAGTATCTTGCACCCCAGGTCCTGTGTTCATCATGATTGCTCCAGTCTGCCCCTCTTATTTCCTGCACCTGATGGCCCTTACTTCTGTGTGGCAAAACAGCCTTGTGTTTCCTAAGATGTGTTACAGTCCCTGTCACAATAGGGCTTTAATGCTTGGAGGAGCTCAGAAGGAGCATGCACACAAAGGCAGCTGAGCTTGGAATAAAAATAAGCAATCTAACATTAAAATCACATTCCAACCTAAGAAGCTTCAGGGTAGAAAATGCTGTGTCCCCGTCTGTCCCCCCGTCCATCCCTTTAAAACCTGTGCTGGGGCTGATTTTGAGTATTTTTGTATAATGTAATTAGTTAACAACAAAGATAACTCCAAAGCACTTAGATTTCAGCAAAAGAAAGGAAATTGAACAAGCTAAATATGTCTGCCTAGTGTACTAAAGTCTTTCAAAGGTACTGCCAAAGGAGTTGTAGATAAACCCGACCCAAGTTCTTAGAGAAATGTAGTCATTTTCCTCACAAGAGAAACAAACAGAGAGAAAATGTTTCTTTAATATGTCTTCTTATATATTTTCTCCTCAGATTAGAGATAATGAAAATAGTAAAGGGCTTGCAGTGACTGGTTAGTACAGCACATCAGCACCAAAGCACCGAGGAGCTGCTACTTGAATTCAGATGCAATTTCTGTGGGAAAAACCTCACGTGTCTGCTGAGTAACAGCCTGCCTGATCTGTGAACTGAGAGCAACAACACGATGGGCTACGCAGAAAGGGGCAATAAAGATACTCTACTGGCAAAGAATCCATTTGGTATTTCATGTCATCTTGAATATGGAATGGTTTCTGAAATCATGACAAAACATTGATGAATGGTCATATGCATTATTACAGCAGTCAATCTCCAGGTAATGAGATACATGAAACTCCTAGTTATATTGCAATCCTATCAACTATGAGTCCATTCTAAACCGAGAAATTCTAAGAACAAAGGAAAGACAAGGAGACAAGGTGAGCTCAGATCCTCACAACAGCATTGTTTTCGTGTACTAAGGAATAAAGTATTTATCTACTAAGGTCAAAGCTCAAGGGCTCTACATCTACTCAGTCCATTTCTTCACTGCTTCTTTTTCTGTATTCCTCTTGTCCTTCCTTTCTTAATGTTACCTAAGGGGTTTATGGACCTTTCCCTTTTCCTTTCCCTTTCCCTTTCCTTTTCCCTTTCCCTTCCCTTTTTTATTCTGCATTACACAGAAAAGTAAAGTGTGCACCACATTCCACATGACATTAATGGTCTGCAGCAATCAAGATATTCATAGATGAATGTAGGTTTTAGAAGTACAACCAGGTGAGGACTTTGTTGTTTGACTTTAAAGTTGTGCTAGCCATTATTTGCTCATTCTGTCAATCACTGGGGTACAAAATTAGACAGACCTAAAGCATGCACATGCACAGAATATTGAAGAGTAGGATGGGGTTTCCCCCTGATGGACTTGTGCCTAAAGACTCAGATATAAAAATTACAGCTCTTACCTTGAGAAGCCTACAGTCTAAATAACTAGCTTGGAAAACTCGGCTTTGATCAGTAGCTGGGAGAGAACGGCTCTGGAGAGGGGCATGTTTGAAACATACCAGCAAAAGAATTCTGCTTCCCTGAGGTAGTGTGCAATCTTGTTATTCAATCACTCTTCTGCTGGCAATCCACAGTTCAAAGAAGATAATGATGCTACTTCTGTATAAAACAGGGAAGGAAAAGAAAAAGAAAAAAAGGAAAAAGGAAAAAAAAAAAAGAGAAAAAAAGAGAAAAAAAGGAAATGCTATCAGGTTAAACTGAAATGTGTTTCTTTTTGAGAAATAATTCGTAGGTGCTTTCAGAGCAAGATTATAAAATCAGGACCTTGGGATTACACAGGGAGATTTGAAATGGGATATACCAGGTCTCTGCTCCTGCTTATCAGCTTGACTGCAGCTTTTAGCGATCAAAGTTATTGCTACCCGATAGCGGTCTTGTGTAACCTCTGTAATGACTAATCCTCTCAGTACAGCTTACAAAAGAAAGGGCTTTCTTTTCCACTTAGCATTTCCTTGCATCAGGCAAGACAATGTGGTGATTTTGGATCCCTGGGCCCCACATTGCTGCGAGATATCCAGCAGTGAGAAATGATGATTTTTGTCTGAACTGACTTTTGAGCAGCATGGGGTTATGTGGGTCAGCACATCTCTTGTCCTGTTCATGGAAGAACTGTATGAAAAGCAGCTAGGTTACATTTGGAATCTGGGCTTCCTGCATTAGGGTGGTTTTTTGCTGACTGGGCATTGAAAATCCAGCATGCAGATCAGATACATGGGCAGAGAAGCATGCTCATCCAAAGAGCAGCAAGGCAGAGGGTAATGCCCAAGCAGTGCTCCTCTAACCACAAATGCTGTTTCATAGCACAGATGTCATCATAATGTAAACAAAGAGGCATAAACACTGACTTTATCTTTCCAACACTATCAGCCTACCACTCAGCACTGCCTTATGCTAATGGGTATTGATGCTGGTGGTTTCATAGAATGGTTTGGATTGGAAGGGACCTTCAAAGGTCATCTAGTCCACCTCCCTCTGCAATGAGCAGGGAGATCTGCAAATAAATCATCCAACCTGACCTTGAGCTTTCCAGGGATGGGACATCTCTCTGGGCAACTTGTTCCAGTGTTTCAGCACTGTCATGCCAAGAAATGTCTTCTTTGTACCTAGTCTGAATCTAGCCACCTTTAGTGTAAAACCATGAGCCCTTGTTCTATCACTACAAGCCCTATTCAGAAGTCTGTCCCCATTTTTCTTGTAAGCCCCCTTTAGATACTGGAAGGCTGCTATGAGGTTTCATGGAGCTTTCTTTTCTTCAGGCTGAACAAGCCCAACTCTCTCAGCCTGTCCTCATGGGAGAGGTTTGATGGTGTTTGCCACCCATGATCTGCTATTCTCAACAGATTCACATCTTCAGCCACCACAATGCTTTGCTTGCTTTATTATTATCTCTTTACAAGTAAGAACCATTAAGACATCATGCAGGGGTTTGAATTAAGCAGATCAAGGATGAATTAACTAATTTGCACTGAATCACCCAGGAAACCTATTGAATGATCAGAACTTGGCACTTTAATCTTCAGGGCTTTTCTGAGGTGCAAAAATGTACTGCACTGTCTGCAAGGCCTTCCATCCTGGGATGCAGAACTGTAAGACCCAGCCCCTGTTACACAAGTACTGCACAGATTAAAGTTGAGGGAAAAATGTTAAATGCAGTTAGAATAATGATAATAACAATTTACAGGTAGCTTGTTTTTTTCTTGAGAAATCTTTTTTCTTCCTTGTGGGAAATAGTGAAGTATGGGTAAATAAAAAAATTAGCTTGGTCTAAAATACACATAATTGTTGTTTATTATTGCTGTTTGTAGTATCTTGTAAATTCGTGAGCTGTATGCTAGTAAGAAAAAATACTTCTGGAAACAAATCTTCCTCATTTCATTGCTGCCAGCTTCTCTTTTTCTGGAGATACAAAATAAGTATGTTACCAAGCCTGGGCTCCCTTCTTTCTTCTAGCTAATAAATTCTGAACCTTCTTTTCTGGAGGCTGCTGGCCGGTGTCTAGTTTTGTTATTAAGGCAGTGAGGCACTCAATGCTGGCAATGCACCTAACTTTGGAAGCATTTTGGGCTGGACTGCTCAGGCCTGGAAGGTAACACTGAGGAATTACTGAGCTGCGGCCTCTGATAGCCCAGAAACTTTGAACTGATGCCACCACAATAAATACAGGCCATGTGCTCAGCAGCCTTACAGTGCAGGTGAGTACAGACTACTTGCCTGGGCAAATAGGAGTATGTTCATTCCCAGACTGCAAATGCCTGTTCACACAGAAACTGACAGACACCCAGCACTGCTCACTTTTACTGACCAGTGGTGTTCTATCCTTTCCTGAATGGAGGTCCCTGGGGGTTGGGGTAGTCAATGGCCCCCTTGGGTGGGGCTGGGATACCAGGGCCAAAGTAGCAGAGTTTTAGGAGAGCTATTTCCTGCTGCTAATCATAGAATAGTTTGGGTTGGAAGGTACCTTAAAGATCATCCAGTTCCAATCAGCCAGCCATGGCAAGGACACCTTCCACTAGACCAGGTTGCCATCCAACCCGGCCTTGAGCATTTCCAGGGATGGTGCATTCACAGCTTCTCTCGCCAGCCTGTGCCGGTGCCTCACCGCTATGAATGTGCTGAGCGCCCACCACACCTTGTCACACTCCCTTGCTGTCCATTTCAGCGTCAATGGGAAACGACGGGGCGACCAAGCAGCAAAGAGCGGCGATACCCGCCGTGCACTTCATTTCAAAGCGCTGAGCGACCGCGCTTATGTGCGGGAGGAAAAGGAAGGAGAGGAGAGGCGGGAATGCACAGGTGAGGCCGGGAGGGCCCGAGGGGCGGAGCACAGCACAACCACACTCACCGCATCGGGCGGCCCCGCTGCTTTCCCACACGCGGCCCCGCCTTGCTCCGCCCTCTCTGCCCCGTCCCTCCCCGTCCCGGTCGGAGCCTCCCGCCCCCTCGGCAAAGGGGCTAGCGCGGAGCTGGCCCGGCTGACAAAGGGGGCGCCGGGGCCGAGGGCGGGACCGGGCCGGGAGGGGCGGGGAACGGGCAGGAGGAGGAGGAGGAGGAGGAGGAGGAGGAGGAGGAGGGAGAGGAGGAGGGAGAGGGCGGGCAGCGGCTCGCACGGAAAGTTGTGGGTCCGCCAGCGCAGCGCCGCGGGAGCTACCGGGGACCGGGCGCGGGGAGGAGCCGGCCTGGGCCGGGTCGTGGCGAAGCGGGGCCGCCTCCCGCCGCCGTGTCCGAGGGGTGAGTGGCGGCGGTGCCGGGTTGCTGCCGGCGGTGCCTCAGCGCCCCTGGGAGCAGGGAGGGGCGTGGGGGGAAAGTTTGTTCCCCAACTCCGGGCCGGTAAAG
Source organism: Agapornis roseicollis (assembly GCA_002631895.1). Taxonomy (NCBI): domain Eukaryota; kingdom Metazoa; phylum Chordata; class Aves; order Psittaciformes; family Psittacidae; genus Agapornis; species Agapornis roseicollis. The sequence continues at coordinate 18,838 of NDXB01017110.1, forward strand.
GGGGGCCGGGGCGCAACGCCCGCGCTGGGCGCACCTGCGGGTGGGCCGGGGGTGCCGGGGCGGGACCGGGCGCTGCGGGCTGCTGGGGTGAGGGACGGGGGTGCCGGGGGCCAGATCCCCACTGGGGTTGCGGAGACCGCGGCTCTGTGAGGGGCCGGGGAGCTGCGGGGCCGTGTGCGGGGCTCGTCCCTCGGGCTCGCCTCCCTCCGCCCCCCAGGGGGCTTCGTGGCTTCTCCCGCACGTGTCTCTGGCGCCCCGGGCCGGCCGGAGGGGCACGGCGGCCCCTTGTCCCCCAGCAGGAGCGGGGATCCCCGGCTTTGCCACCCCGCTCAAGTGGGGATGTTGCGCTGAGTGGTGAGGGCGTCACCTCCCAGGCTGTGTCCTGCCCCTCTGGGCAGGGGGTGCCAGATCACCCAGGGGTGGCCGAGGCTTCACCTTCATGGCTAGGGAACAAAGTGGCCCGCAGCACTTCTGTGCCTTCTTACTCTTGAAGTCCCACACGGCATCCCTCGGCAGGGGCATGCACAGGAAGCAGCCGCTTGGCCACTAGCCAGTTGTCCAGCTGGTCCGTGGCTGCACTTCCCATGTGGAGTCACACCTGGTGTAGCCCATGGAGTTACAGTGTCTCTCTGCTCCCTGTCCTAAACTAGGTGCTGAGCTGAGGCCTTCCATGGGAGCCCTTTCCCGACGGATTTAGGCTGCATCCGTGGCATACCCCAGCCCACGAGCATGGCCCGTGTCTCCGATCAGGAAGAAGGACCTAATGGGGGACACAGCGAGTTCAGTGATATTATTAAGTCCCGATCAGGTAAGCTGGGGAGAAAAAACACTGTTTCCCCTTTTTCTCTTCTATGCATGGCTTCTTCCATCAGCTTGCGTTTTTAAACAGCACGCTTCTCCAACTGTTTTTTTTGTCTGTATACTGGTAGTACAGCGAGTGACTGAGGCTGTTTGTGCAGCTGTCCTACAATTAAGTAATAGTAATTGTAGATATCTCTTTTCTTTTTTGGGCAGTGTTAGTCAAGTCTGTTTGTTTGGGATCCACCTTCTGCATTATAATTACCTCGCTTTTGTAAATAACCACGCGCTTAAAGTGCTCTTATGCAACCTAAAGTTGGCAGCTTTTGTGTTTATTCTCAAACGCTGAAAATGGTAACTGTGGCCACAATACTGTACCTCCTAAAAGTGCATATTGCGGTAGTACTTGTGCAGTAAATTAACGTGCTTCCTCCTTAATGTAAAACAGTTGTCTAAAGCTACTCACTCAGGCATTTCCTCTAGCAAAATGTTCATGTAACGGAGCTGAAGGTTATTGTAAAAACATGGGGGGTGTTTTTGGTTGTTGTACATTCGGGTCTTCAGAGGCTCAGATGGATGCTGGGGTGGGTGAGGTGGTACCCTCGTTTTAGCACTTCGGAGGGCAGAAGTGAGTTGTTTAGAGCTTGATAGAAATTTGTGCTGCATTGAGAGAGTGGATGCTCACTTCTTTAGCCTCAAAGGCTCTTTTTTCTCTCTTCAATGCAAAGTGCTCCTGCTGTCAAAAGATTTTCCTTCAATACTGGAAGCCTAACTGTGTTTTTTTTTTAAGTGTTCCATACATTAAGAACTGTAGCTCTTCAGCTGTGGTGATCTGATATGTCATATAAAGTGGGACGTGGGTTTGAATCTGGATCCCACTGATGCAGGAATAGTTTGTTTCTTAGACCTCCTCCTTTTGAGGCAGTCTTCTTCTCAACTTCTGGAAGTGCAGTTTATGAAACAGAAATTCTTGTGGTTTTCCATCTTGAATTCTGTAGTGCTGGTTTACTTTTTCTGCTGTTACTTTGAAACCTTTGGACATTACTTGATTGTAAGTGTATAGCCGGCACCTCTGAGGGCTTCAAGTTTTGGGGTGGCTTGCAGACAGTTTGTATGCATATATGTACCCAAGTACTACAGTTTTACAGGATGTCTGAGGACACATGGCTGTATTTGAGGTTTTCCTTGGATGAACAAGTTGTACAGTAAGTTCTGTTGTTTTGGTTAGGGCAGATGATTGTAAATCTCCCATTACAACCCCTTTAACTTTCTTCTTCTCTGTTAATGAGAAAATGATGTATGCTCTAACACTCCCAAGGCTAAAAGACTTGCACATTGAATTAAAAATGGCATGTGAAGATTGATCTTAAATAATTCATCTATTCTAAATAATACTCTGGTTTGGATCTGGATGTTCCATTCCCTATGAGTAAACCTGTGGGAGGGATTTCCTAATGAAAGGGCTGAAGTTTCCTAAAATATAGATGGCAGCAAATTAAAGGGTAGTTGGGAAAAATATTACAAGCTAGTCTTCCATTTTTCCTAGATAGCTGGAAAAAAGAATGCTGATTTTGATAAAAAGGAAAACAGAGTTAGGGTTTTGTTTTTTTTTTTTTTTTTTTTTGGGAAAATTTTTTCTGCAGGGGTCGTTTCT
>NDXB01017110.1:21351-50681 GCA_002631895.1 Agapornis roseicollis
TTTTTTTTTTTTTTTTTCTTGGGAAGACTTTTCCAGCATGGGGTGTTCCTTACAGTGTGACTGGAGTACAGTAAAAGTGTGATTACCGTATAACATACTTGTACTTGGGGTAGCTAGGGGTCTGTTTGGGTTTTGAGGCTCTGGATAGCAGAACCAGGCTACCTTTAGGATCTCCACTTCCTTTCTTTTGTCATTGAAAACGGGCTGTTCTGTTTCTCACTACTCTATGCATTTAGCACCCATGACTTGAGAATTCTCTAACACTTTGATTAGAGAGAGCATGCAAATGCACATTTAATATTCTCATTCTTAAACAGGATTCAAACCCCACTTTTAGTGATTTAATATCTCGTAATATTAACATGTGTCATAATGTTTTTTCAGTACATATTATTCCTTAGCACTTTTAAATAAGAACACTGAAATAGAGTTGACTCTTCTGTTGTAAATGAAAAAAGAGAGAGATGTATAGTGTCCTCTATAAAGATCACTTTCCCTCTCACCTCTCTGTGCTCTTCTGGGCAATTATTTGTGTCCTTTTCAACATGTTCTTCATCTTTTTGGAACAGATCACAAAGCTGTCAGGATGTTGTGGCTATTTAAAAACATTCATCTTCTGAAAGTGATGGTTAAGATACAAGACTGAATCTTGTATTTTGTTGTAACTTGGAAGGAAATTCTCTTTTGGGAGATCAGGCCTTAAGGAAGAGTGTCACTAGGGAAAATGTATCCAAATATTTGGATACAAATGTAAACTTTAGTCACTTTCAGCCTGTGAAACTGAGTAAGTTATCCTTTTTGTGGTCATTTCTGCTTTAGTTATCTTGCTTTGGGAAACTGGAAAGCACCTAAAAAGCCATAAAAGTGACACTGTTAATACAGTGATTTGTTATTGAAAACCTGAGCTTTGATCTAAAGTTACTCCTACAAGACTCTAATAAAACATACAATGTTTCATGTCTGCTCAGGGTAGTGTGGTACCCATCTATGTCTGGTTTTATGAGCAGAACAACGTATGTAACTTGCTTGTAATTGGGAAGCTACCAGCACATCATGTGAAGGATATAGGAGAGCTGCCAAAAATATATTTTTCATAGAGCAATCAAAATCATTTAGCAGTGCATTGGATTTTTATTTGTTGCTTGTACAGTAACACACACCACCACCCTCCACCCCCCTCCCCAATCTCCAAATGTGTGTGTGTGTCACAGGATTTCACAGATGAGGGGAGGGGGAAGTAATTTTGCAAGTTTTCAATTCATCCTTTGGGGAGTTCAGACTGAGAGGATGAAGGATAAAACACTTTGAACAGAGATCCTTCTCTATTATTGATTATGTTGCAAATACCTTTACCTTGAGCAGTCAGCAAGAAAACTTTCTGTGCCATATGTTGTAGCTTTTCTAAGTGATAAATGCTAGATTTTTCCAAAGCCAGAGAGTCATGTGTGTGTGCCCAGTAATATCAGGTTTGTGACTTGTGGTAGTGAAAAAAGACAGACTTATTTCTGTTGTCCAATTAGCATTTCCCATTTTCCTACTTTGGATGTGGCTCTTCTTTAATTAGATAGTTTGCTAGCACTGATCTACACATAGCTACAAGTTATTTTTGAAAATGCATCTTCTGCACTTAGAATAGAATATGATGGTGACCCGAGCTGCCTTTAAAATAACTTTTGGCCTTAGTAATTATAAGGGAGGCTGCCTTATGTTCACAGAAGAGCTAAGTACCTCCCTTCCTCCTGCAGCAGTGGTGGATGCTGATGGCTCCAAGTGTCTGATTTTTAAGGGGAAGGATTACTTGTTCCTGAGCAATTATGTTGGGATTATATATATAATTAGCATTTATTTAGCATTATTAGCCTGTGTGTCTGTATGATCACTTGCTATGGAAAAGTGGTTTTCACTTTTTTATTTCCCTGAAGTATGAAGTAATGTATATGGAGCTGATTTATATCTTCGAAAAGCATCTTGTGCAGATAGGTGAGCTTTTCTTGTTGCAGTAGCTTTCAGGAAGGAATGCAGTGGGATGATTGCCTTACAGTGGTGAAAACAGTGCTGTCATCACTGGGCTTGAAGAACAGATGAGTCTTTGCTATGATTAATTATGGAAAAAAGACAAACTCACTTAAAATCTGTCATGTTAGCTTGGAATGGTAATATATAATTAAACAGTAAGATGTGACAGGAAAAACATTTCTGGAAGATTATGCCTCTGGTGCATTTTAAGATACGAGTTTCTGTCTAAATTGAGGGGAACTTAATTCTGCTCATCTACCTTTCATTTTTAATTACATGAAAGATGTTTGACTGAAAGACTGCTTTGAGAAATTGCAACTTATTTTTGGAGTTCTTGGGCAAGGCTCATTCCTAGAACCTCTGCTGCTGTGTCTCTCTCTGTTTGTCCCTATGAAGCACTGCTTGCTTGACCAGCAGCCGGCTTGCTTCAGGATCTCCTTGCCACACAGTGCCCCATGTTGCCTTTGAAACCCGTTCCTATGGTTGTGCCTCTTGTTGACGGGTTGCTACAGGCTGAATGTGCTGCTTCTCATTTGTTCCTTTGGCTTCATCAGTGTGAAATGATGGCCAGAAGCCCTTATAGTTGCAGGCAGATCCTTAGGATTCTGTCAGGCAGGTGCAGAGTTGGCATAGCCAGTTTTGCGTTGCATGAATTCTTCAGGGATGTGTGTGCAGGCAAGGTATGAAGAACAAGTGACAAATTTGCTGCTCCTTATTTCTAGTGACTGAAATGTCCGTTTTTCAAAACTAAATGTTTAGGTTGCTGTAGCCTGGCTTCTTTCCATCGTTTGTATTGCCTCATTTTCTTGGGCTGTCTGCTGGGGACAGATTGGATGCTGCAATGAAGACAGTTCTAGGGTATTGCCTAACATTTATGAAATGGCAGATATATAAGTACCAGGCTGGTTTCTTGTAGCCTCTTGATTGGTAGGTGAAGAAATAACATATGTTGCTCCGTGTGTTTGAAGCACGACTTTGCCTTGGAATAGAAATTCATGCTCCTCAGGGAGGAAAAGAAGGAAAGAAAAAAAAAAAGCCAAACCATAAAAGCAGCCCATTGATTTGTGCGTGCTCTGCTAGGAAATGAGGGTATAACCCTGGGCAAGAGCTGCTATGTGAGGCACTGCATATAGTGTCTTAAGTACTTCTAAAGAGGTCTGAAAGCTGGGCTGGGGAGAGGCAGCTGCTGGTGGTGTGGGACTCTCCATGGAAGAGGATCCCACAGAGAAGGGAGCCTAGGTGAGGGGCAGATCAGTAGCAATGGGAAGTTTCTGGCTCTGCCTCCCCCAGTGTTCTTTAAAGCTTGTTGCTTCCTCTCAGCTCTTGAGTCTGGGGGAAGAAGGCAGACTCTCATACATTATAGCAAAAATATTTGCACATGCAAAGCAATTCTCCAATTTCACAGCATTGGGCAGCTTAGCAGAGAATTAGCTATGCTGTTTTAACACCTCTTGGTAACTGCTCCTAATCTTCCGCCTTGTCTTGACTATTTCTCCTAGCAGCATCACTTGTCCATGGTGTGTGCTCTTGTGAGCAGTATTGCTATTAAAATCTTCCAAATGTGAATGAAGTGGGGTGACGGGCTGGGTGTGGAAAGGCAAGGGGAAGAGCACGTGGGCTTGACATGAACTTATGTCGCTTCAGGCCAGTATAGCTGCTCCACTGTCAGGTAGCAGCAATGGACTGCTGTGCTTAGAGCCTGCATGATCTGCTTTTTGTGTGTTGTACAGCATCCCTCCTTCAAAGGAAAATGCACAATTAGAAGAGTGCAGCTGTTAACACCCATCCTGGGAGATGAGATGCTCCTAGCAAGAAGCTGGGGAGAGCTGTGTTTATTTGGATGCCTCAATAACAGTCTGAAGAATGAATAACAGGGTTTAAACGCTGTGAGGTGGGAGGGAGGAGTTGCATTGTCTGACTTTTTATTGTGCTGGTGAAAGAATAAGTTTTAGGGCTCCATACTTTGTTAGAAGTCTGTTTCATGTCTTCTTCCCACCCCCCCACCTCCCCTTCCCCTGTGTGTTTCTGGAATGGAATGGGGAAGCAAGCTGAGCTGTAATTTCAGAAAGTGACAGTATATCCTCAGAAGAAAGCTGGGAATTTTAAAGGTAGCAACAAAAATAACAGGCTAAGAAAATAGAAGAGCCCTCGGGCATTTGTAGGTTTGATAGAAGACAGTGATACAGCTCTTGCAAGATGTAGTTTTAGGAATGAGGCAAGAAACTACTGACTTGAAAATATACACAGCTGCAAAGTCAGAGAAATATCTGCCATCAAGAAGGAGTCATCGGAAACTGCCATTTATTTATTTATTAGGTTATTATGTCTTTGAGCCTCTATTTGAAAGGACATCCATACCACCTGACACTGCCTGCGGAGAGAGTAAAAAGAAAACTTACTTTGATTATTGGATGTGAGTTGGGCTCACCCCTAAGTGGAGCAAAAAGCTCAAACCAAACCTGAACCAAAATACAAACACTTGTAGTTAAGTTTTGTAGTTGCTTATCTGTGGGACCAGTGGGCTGGGGCTGGTACAGAGTCGCTGGCTATGACTTCAGATGCACATCCAATCAGCCAGGAGGCTCTGACATGGCTGTGGATGGTGCCTATGCAGGCTGGGCTGGGCATTGGTTGTCAGTGGGAAGGCTGCTGGAATGTGGTTGTCTGTAAAAGGGAGGATGCGGGTAGTCACAATTCCTTCTGCCTGTGTGTATTGTGGGCTGTGTCTTCCCTCTGACCCTCTGGCCAGCTCTGGAGGTGAGGCTCAGCAATCAACAATGAACCTCAGTTATCAATGAGGACCCATCTGCAACCATGGCAGTGACCTTCTTCTGAAGGTTTCTTATGCGCAGAAACCTGTTCAGTCTTTAATAATTTGTGTTTTTAGATGTTCATTCATCTGTTGAGTACATGGGATAGATGCATTAAACATGTTGAGATGTTGGAGGGGAATAACTTGAGCATTGCCTAGCTTCATTGGGAGCTCTCTTGTAATGAGGCCATTCCTGTGCTGGAGAAGCATTCCCTAACAGCCTAGCATTTTCCAGGTGTGGTTTCTCTTGATGGGTGAAGAGCTGCTGAGTCTTTAGCTGGTGGGAAATACGCTGACTGCATGTTTCAGTCAAAGACCAGCTTCTGTCTCAGAAACACTGCTTACACACTGGTAGGAAAATATATGGCTACGTGACAGATAAGATACGTATCCTGAAGGTTATTTTGCTAATCAATATAGGTAATGTGCAACAATACTTTTAAGCACAAATTATTGGTAATGAAGGTCATTTTAACACCTTTTCCCCTCACCTTGTGGAAACTGAGGAGAACCCACCATCCAAAACCTCTTTGGAGACTTTGTAGAGGAATTGGAAAACATAGGACACTTACTGGCTTATGCATTTAGCTGTGGAGAAACATGCACTTAAGCTGTGAAAGAACATGCTTTGATGGATCTATGTAACTCATTCCACAAATAACTTCAGTTAGTTCCTTTGTACTCTGCTTTTACTGCCTAGAATCAAATGTGGTTTTTGCTCCCCTCTTCATTTAGGTCATGGCAGAGGACCAAAGGTGGAATATGCTCCTAAAATGTTATGTTATGAATTACTGATCAGAGAAGAGTGGTGTGGTGGAGATGTTCTGAAATGTGTTTCTAGTTTTTATTGTTGTTAATTTACCACGCTGTCCTGGACAAGCAAAAAAGAGTAGTCTGTGCCTGAAAAACAAATGGAGATTTATTCGAACATTTTATGGGAGCTTGCTGGGAATAGTGAAGCCTTTTGGTTTCTATGCTATTTTAATAGCTGTATTATAAAGCATGATTGTATTAAGAGAAGAGAATAAATAAAGTAGTATTTCAATGCCAACAGACCTTTCTATTCCCTCTTTCTAGGTTTTCACTTCTGTTATAACTTAATAGCGCTGACCAGCTACAGTCAGCCTAAATCATTCCCAGAGAGAGTTCATTGCTCTCTTTTTGGTTTCAACATGTACATCTTGTTCTTGGATGAAGCTTCTCTTGGAAATTCATGGGAACACATTGCGTTAGTGCTTTCCTCTTTCTTGAGAAAAGACTTTGTGGAAGTTGAAAGTCTGTCAGAGTCCTTCTGGATATAGTTTTACTCTCTCTGGGATAGCTGTGCATAATCTCTGAATGCTTTTCCTCTGTGCTCAGGAATTTTTCTCTTGGACTTTGCTGTAGTGCCCAATTTAGAGCTTGCTGGTGTGGTTTACTGCGCCTTTTTTTTTTTTTTTAATCAATTTTTAGCTAGTTAAATACACTTCATTGAGAATACAGTTTATTAAATTTAATCTGAGAGTTATTAAAGGTCACAGTAGATGTGAAGTATTCACTCTGGTATTTCTGCTAAAAACGTGTTTAAACACTTCATCATCTGTGCAGAGAAATGGTCTGTTTGGTGGAGTGTCAGACTCATCAGTGCTTGAGTACTCAGGGGCAGGGACGCCATTTCTGCCTCCTGTACTGAGGGTGGGAGCAAGTGCTGCAGGCAGTGCACATTCCTAACAGGCTTTGGACCACAAGCCCAGTGGCATCCTTGGGACTCTGTGCTACTGCCTCTTATTGTTTCCTGGGTGCCCCAGGAGAGCACAAAAGGCTTGTTTCTCTCCCTCCTCCAACTTGAGCATTATTCATTATTGTTTGAATTCAGGACAAAAGGACACTTAAAAAAGTCACCCAGCCCCCTCCCTCACCCCAACCCACTGTTCTTGTTTCACTGGACATTTGAGAATTTATTAAAGCCTTGAAACATACTTTTGGAAGATTCTGTCACTATCTTAATAGGATAAGTAAAACATTGACCATTGTATTAATTTGGAAGTGACTTTTATGCTGATGTGCGTAGCTAGCATGTCCAAAATTGGACAGAAGGGGGAAGGAAGAGGTCAAATGGGGTTGTGCCTATTGTTACAAATGTCATATCACCCTGTGTAATTTTGAAGGCTATTGAAACACAATTCAAGTTCATTATTTGCCCTCTGAATGTTAACAGGTTCCTTCTTGTTTACAGGAAAAGCAGCATTAAAAGAAAAGAGATTGAAAACTGTCCCTACTACCCTTAACTTTAGTGATGTGCTTTACAGAGTCTCTGCAGATGCCAGGCTCTTCACCTGATGTTCTGCACCGCTGCTTCACCAGACTGCTCTTTCTCTCTTTCTTTTGCAACTGGTGAATAGCAATAAATGGAAAAGGTTGAATGGAGGTACAGTTTTAGCAAATACACCCCAGCTATTGCCAGAAGCTTCTTGCTTCCATCTAGCAAGGTGCCTGGGTACATCATACCACTGCTGGAAAACTTTTTATTTCTATTTATGGGTAGAGGAAAACTGATGGCATCATTCTGAGGCATGTTTTCTTGTAGGTGCTTTTCTTTTCCCTTTCTGATCCAAAGAAAACTAGGATCAGTTGAGACTAACAGCTGTTGAGACACAGGGGTGGAGTGACTGCCACATCAGCCACAGTAGTGTCTGCTGCTTCTCAGTGCTCTAACAGAGCCTCTCTGTGAATGACACCTCTTCAGAGTTCACAAAGATGCCTTTTTATGCCAAAAGGATTAACTCACTTTCTGCATCTTTTTTAGGCATTCATGTGCGCATGGCAGAAGGGAGCATGAGAACCTGCTAGGAGGTCTCAGGAATGACTCTGGGGGTCTTTATGTAGACCCTTCTTCAGAAAAGCAAGGCATAAACTTAAGAAAGAAACCTAATTTTAGATTAATTTATTTGCTTTTTTTATGAAGCAGCTGTTTAGAATGGTTTTCATTTGGGCTGTAATGAGGTCAGTGGTTCGTAAAACTTGACAAAACTTGAGGTTAATTAATTCCATGTAATTTGTATCTTGTTGTTCATGTTCGTTTTAAGAGGGGAAATAATTTCTGTACTAGGTCATGAAGGCTGTTCACCTTTCCAGATATTTCCAATCTAAGAATTTCCTGACTGCTCTGAGGCCTTCTCCTCTACCTGCAATCTGCTGGAGCAGGTTTTCTTTCACTGTATGTTAATAACCCCCTCTTCTCAGCAGGCAGTGCTAAATCTTTCACCGTTCAGGAAGGATAGTAGCTATTTTGCTTACATAGTGACTAACAGTATTGGGTGTGTTCCTCCCCATGAAGAAAATGCAGAGAAAAAAGCAATCTTCCCTCTTCCCCCCCAAAAGCCCCAACCAAACAAAACAATATAAAACAACAAACCAAACCCCTGCAAGCAAACAAACAAGCAAGCTTCCTAATTGAAAATCCTCAGAGCCTCTCTGGTTTAAATGATCAGGTAATCTTGAACAGGGCACACATGTGGTTTGGTGTGATAAAGCTCTTTGTGTGTCATAGGGTACCGTATCTATAAAGAAAGGAAGTTGCATTCTTTCAAGCAGTTTTGCTTCCTTACATAAGAGAACACAATGGGAGGGAAGAACAGTAGCTGGTCTCATGAAATGGGTTGCTTTTGGGGGTGATTACTCCTTGATGGCTAGTTTGGGAGTCCTATTCCCTTTTGTAGAAACAGTAAAGTTAAAGCCAGGTATGCAGTGGGGAAGGTGAGATCCTGTGGTCTAGCTTTGACTGAGGCATCAAGTGGGCAGAGCCTTGGTGGTGACAAGTACCTTTGTGTGTCATGCAGTATAACCAAGCAGCCCCCAGAACAGAAGGACCAAATTGGAAGAGGGTGTACTGGAAAGAAGAAAAATCTCCACTCATCCACCTCCTGCTAGCACTAATGCTGGTCTGCTATCAGTTGTGAGATTGAGATATTTCTAACTCTCAGTTTGAGCCTTCATGTTATAAACATGCAATATGATAGTCTGCTCTCTGCCTGAGTGTATAAACTTGCCTTGATATATGCACCTGATTGGGCTGGCAGAAATTGGGATTGAAAGAAGATGCTTTGGAGTAACTGGAGTTAAAATGTGGTGGGATCTTGAGTGAGATGAGATATAGTCTGTTTTACACAGGAAAGGTGTTGTGGCACACACAAACCAGAGTTTCATGTAAAACATGATGACAATATAGAATGGTCACCCACTAATTTACAGCCAGGGTGACTTTGCGATTGTGTATGGCATTGATTTTATTATCATTTGTCTTGTTTCCGGGGATGACTTGTGACTGAATAAATAATATTTAAAAATAGATGTCCTGTTCAGTTCCAATATGATGATAATGTTTTCTGAACATGTTATGCAGTTAAAAATAATCACCCAAAATAAACTAAAAGGCCCCAAACCTTGCTTTCTGAAAAAACATACTTCCGTTCTTTCCAGCAGTTGCTCTTTTTATCTTCCTTTGTGTGTGTATGTATGCACGCACTCTTACTCAGCTGAAGTTCTTACTTGATCTTCAGCTTCATGGTTTTCTTTCCAGTTGGAGGAAAACTGCAGTGACCGCCTCAGTGTGTGCCCCACAGCATGTTGGGGGAAGAGCATAAGAGCTAGAGAGGGTTTTTTCCTTCCTTGTGTCATCCCAGTATGAGCGAATGACGACTGTGACAGTGCTGGGACATGTCCTAGTGTGTGGTAGGGCTGTGTTCTGGTGCCTGGATACCCCTATGCTCCTGTTTTTCAGGCAGCATCTCTCCAATGCTGTGGACAGAGGGCAGTTTGAGACAGTCTAAAGATCTAGTGAAACAGGTGGAAAATATATTACTGCTTTTTTCCTGTTGAATTCTGTCACCTCCCTGACCTAGCAGGCATTTGCAGGGAGAGAAAAAAAAATATTCCTTGTGGATTTAGCTGCTCGTCTAGATCATCTTCACAGAGGATAACTCCAGTGAAGACAGGGTTGTTTGCAGATACTTATGGAAATATTTATACAGAGAAGACAGTGAAAGGTAAGCTGAGGGTAGTAGCTACTGATGAGAAATTCAGGGGTTTGATGTACCAGAGCAGTTGGAAGAGAGCTTAGCTGTCTACAAAGGGACTAGACACTGTAAGACATCTTTCTCAGAAGCTTAATTGAACAGCTACAGTTTGTTGCTGAAGTCACTAAACAGTTTGCCCAGTGGGTGCTGGTGCAGAACGTCTGTAAAGTCTTCCAGTACCGAAGCGGTGCCTACAAGAAACCTGGAGAGGGACATTTTACAAGGGCATGTAGTGACAGGGGAAGGAGCAATGGGTTTAATCTGAAAGAGGGCAGATTTAGACTAGATATTAGGAAAAAAATTCTCAACTATGAGGGTGATGAGACACTGGAGCAGGTTGCCAAGCGAAGCTGTGGCTGCCCCATCCCTGGCAGTGTTCAAGACCAGGCTGGATGGAACTTTGAGCATCCTGGTCTAGTGGAAGGTATCCCTGCCCATGGCAGGGTGTTGGAAATGGGTGATCTTTAAGGTCCCTTCCAACCCAAACCATTCTATGAAATGCTGCATGGCCTGAGGGAGCTGTGAGGGCTCTCTGCTAGCTGAAGCCTGTTCAGTGCTCTGCTGCTGTGCTGTGCCTAGGGCCTCGGCTGTCCAGCACAGTGAGAAGTGTGCAGTTGTCACTCTTCCCAAAACACAGTCATGGTGAAGGGGGTGAAGTTCATGGTGGTGCCTATCCTTCCTGTAATTGTGCCTCAATTAGAGCCTTTGTGCCTTGTTGCTCTTGAAATGCCAGTTCAAATTTTCAAAGGGTTCAAGCCGCTGACCATTAAGCAGCTTTTCAAGCCACCCCAAGCACCCCAAGCCACAGCAAAAGGTGAAATGTGGCCCGTTCCTGACATATTGCACCAAGAGAACATGTGCCAGGAAGAATGTGAGGGGCCAGAGAGAATTGAAGGCATAACTTAGTAAGTCAGACAAATCCCAGCATGTTCTGGGGCAGAGTATTTGTTCTGTATTTCTGCACTAGAGATGTACTGCTTGATGACCGTGTCTGAGGATGAAGGCTAAAAAACAAAGTTCAGCTTGTCCATCTGCTGCAGCTGACACTGAGACATCAGTACCAAAATCTGGTGCTGAAAGATGCTGGTCAGAGCTGGAGAGCAGGCTTGTAGTGAGCCTTGAGGTTTTTTCCAGGAGAAAGACATTGAAGGTCATTAATCAAGAGCTAGTGAAAAGGACCATTGCTTTCCTCTTCCTTCCCAAAAATAGAATGACCAAACCAAACCCTTCTGTTGCTGGTATGGGCAGCCATCCAGCCACCACCCCTGTCTGTAGTTGCAAGAATGTAGTGTTACCATGATAAACAGCTTTTGTATTGCAAGGGGAACTGGCCTGTGCACTGAGACAGTTCTGATAAATGTTTCCCACTGCAGAAGAAAGAGGGATTTAAATGCTGTAGTCATTTACCTGAGATAAGATAATGATCCTGAAATTTATGTTGGTGTCAAGAGTCCAAATAAATGAGATGCTTAAAAAGAAGGGGAGCTTAGGGCTGTGTATAGAGGGGAATTATGTCATCACGTAGATAATAATGGATCCTTGAGTCCATGTTTGCATGGATGAAATAAGGGGATATGTTTGGAGAGCTGTTTCTTCAGTTTGTCTGGTACTCTCAGTGGGTACTGGTGGTTCTCTGGCATCTGGTACTGAGGTGTTAGGTGTGCTTGTAGGCTCATTATGCAGGATTATTCTGGTCAAATGCCTCCTAACTTTCTGATCTCTGCTTTACATTTATTCACATGGTATAGTCAATCATGTGAAGTGAATGATGCAGCATGTGGTGGCTGGTGTGGTTAATGTCTGTTTCTTGGTGACTTCCTGGGTGAGGTTGCTGTTATTTGGGGCTCTTAAATTCCTACATGATTCATGTGTAGTGTGCTCCTAAATTCCCACGTGAATCGTGTGCAATGTGCCTTATGTCAGTAAGTGCAGTTGAGGAAGGTACCTGCCCCACAGAGGAATGTGTGGTACTTCTGCTCCAGGGCGCTTACACATTGCAGTAGCTCCTGCTTCTTGCAGCTACCTTAATGTTGCTTTTGAAACTGTCTCTCACTGGTTCATTTGATGCTATGCCTAAATTAGGGGTTACTGGGTTAGGTCAGGGATCACTCTAGCATTTAATACCCATTTCTGAGGCAGAATAAATTTTCTTCAACAGGAGAAGAGGAAGAGGTGCATATAACCTGGTGGATTCTACAGTCTGTGGCTTTATGAATAGAGAACATAATCTAATGCCTATGTATTTGTGGTGTTCTGGGCAAAATACTGCATGTGAGGTAGTGGTTTTTTTGTCTGTTTCCTGGGTAGGCTGCCTTTGGCACTGAGAGAATTGGCATGAAAGCAGTGAATTGACTCAGAAACCCTGACCTGTTGCTGCTTTTACTCTGTTTCTTTCCAATATGATGTTGAAGAGGTCTTGTGCTGTTATATTCATCCATATATGATTCAGTGTCCTTAGTTAGGTGATTAAGCTTAGTTTTGGATTAAGTCTGTGGCTGACAGTGAAATCCTTTCTGAACCAGTCCAAATCTGTTCAGCAGCATTTGGAGAAAATAGGATCCACCATGAACCTTGCTGCTGGAGCTGGCTAGGTAGAAGTAATTCATGTTGGAAATTGTACTTGTATGAAGATTCTGGTTTTAGTTTGATTTGGGAATTAAAAATAAAAGCTTGGAATTTGCTGCCAATTGTTGCCTTGGAAGTCCTGATGTGTCCTTTCCTCCATAGCATGGCCCTGTTTCTGTTAGGTGGGAGAGCTGGGGTGAAGTAGGAACCGTTAGCCAGGCAGTGAAAAATGACTGTGTCTATATAATGTTTAGATAACTTGACTGAGAGAAATGAAGACTGCTTAGAAAGGTTTTATTTTTTTTTATTTTTTATTTTTCATGCTAGTTCTTGCAACCTTTTGTAAGAGCTTCTTATTTTGGCCCTGCAGGCTCTGGCTTTAACTTACACTTGTGTCCCCTTATAATAAAAATACATGGAAATCTAATGTTCAGTTGCTGCCTAGGAGAAGAAGGAAGGGGTTAAAGAACATAAGATCTTCTGATAGACTGCACTGTTGAAAGATGTTAAAGTAACATAGTGCTCATCTAAAATAGAAGTTTATTGCCTGGAACTAGTGCAGCCTGATTCTGAAAGTATTCTACAAAATTCATGTGGGTAAGGAGGAGAGAAATTGTGAAATGAATTGTGGCTCTTTGAATTTTTCTCTTACAGTTTAAAAAGTCTGTCTTCTGATGGATTTGGGTCCTTATATGCACTAAACTGACATGCTTTTTCCCTTTATACCAAAATGCACACAACTGTTTTCTTCCTCCTAGAGATTTGAGGACAGAAGGCAGAAAAAAGGGGTTTTGTTCCTTACAAGATATTATGTCCGCCTGGCATTCTTATTTGCAATAACGCTCCTTTCATACTATTCCAGCACTTGAAAAAGACCTTAACTTGCTATCCTGTTAAGAACCTCTTGTGCTGCCAGAAAAATGTAAAGAGGCTGTAGACATTCGGTGATCAGCTCTCATCTGCAGTACAATGAAGAAAAGGAAATAATACATTCTTGGCTCTCCCAAATTTAGCAGAGCCAAAAGGTTATCAGCTGACAGAGTAGATGAATTGTAATTATGATAACTAATGTTACTGGAAGTCTTTAAAAAGCAATTGAATTAATTATGTTTGATCTTGGTGAGAATCTGTGGTTGTTGGGGTGGATTCTGATCTGGATCTACTATCTGGGATGCCATGTGGTGTGAGTGGGGAAAAAAATAATGTGTTTCGATTGTGTGGGACTTGTCATTTTATCTGCTTTGCGTCTGTATTGTGAAGTACTTAATAGAGGTTATTATTTTTCCCCTTTCTTTTTATTCCTCTCTGTTTTGGATGAGTAAATTGAACTTTGCTACTGTTTGGAATCTGCAAGCGATTACAAAAGCCTTTTGTACAAAAAGCCTTTTGTACAAAAAGCCAAATTGTACAATCTAGTTTTAGTGTGAATTGGCGTATAACATAGTTTGCCCTTTCTGTGTATGTTGGTTATAGTTAAGAGTTATAAAACCTATTTCACAGACTTTTATTTCTACATATGAGTATTCAGTTAATGCACAAAACAGGAACAAGGTGAAAATTTCTGGTGAAATTATGGTTTTTAAACTAAGGCATCCTTTGACTATCTTCATCAAGATGGACAAGCTAAAGTTTTTATTGTATACAGATTCCCTTCCTTAACAATCTTTAGACATGTTTTTTTCTAGCCCCTTCTGCAGGACTTAGGATGACGGCAGTACAGCTGAGGAGTGACGGGACAGACAGGTCATGTCTTCAAGAGTCATTTGTCTTGTTACAAATGATTATCTGCTGTTTGTTTAAATATTGGTAGCATAGACGTATAAGCTGCTCTTCTACCATTCCACTGCAAAAATAGTGCAAGCAGGTTTCATTATATCTCAGTACTAAAGGATGGTGTATTAATAAAAGGCAAGTGGATTTTTCTTAGCTAAAAACTTATCAAGAGCTAATTCAATGATTATAATTTGTCTTTTTCATGATAAGAGCAACTAGATAAACAAGTCCTCTCAGCTTTAAGTAGTTTCCTAAAGTCTTGTTTAAAATTTCCTTCTGTAGAATAAACAACTAAATTGAATATAAGTAACCACATATTTAATTTTGGAAAAAGTGATTTTTTTAAAAGAAGTTCTTGTTCACATAATAAAATATATATATATATCTGCAAGAGACTGCTTTTAAAATGGCATTCTCAAGGAAAATATATTTAACTTAAAGCTGTTGAATTAGTGGTGTAGAAGTATCTCCTTGGCCTTTGGTTCTTTGGGTTTTAATCTCTAAAATAAGATGATTTGCCTCTTGATAATGGATAAAAATTATGAACAGAACAGCATCAGATTTTGAATGTTTTTCCTTCATGCTTACCCCTGTGTCCCAGACTCTGTGTTTAGCATAAAGCAAGCCTTTCCGTTCCCAAACTTATTTTAGCTTTGAGCTGATGTGTGTATAGTGCTTGACCTGGAAGATGTGGACAGCTATCTTTAGCCTTGTTTAGCTTCTTTGCTTAGCTGGGATGTCACATCGTAAGCTTTTCTGATGGTCTTTTGGTGTTTTGTTTGTATTTGACAGATTCTTGAAGTATAGGTGTTTGCCTTTCCATCTGTCTCCTTGCAGCTATTCACATAGAGACTCATTGTGACCTGATTTTTTCAGGTCTGTGTTCAGATTGATGGATAAAAAATGTGCAACCAGTAGGCAAGTGGAGCTTTATGCTCCATCTACAGAGAAAATTTTACTCCAGGCAGGCAAATAACATGGGATAAAAGTGTCCTCAGGAGACCAACATCATGTTCTTGTTGCCTTGGGTGGTTTTTTCTCTTGTCTTAGGGGAACTTTGTTAAATTCTCGGGAAAATTTGTAGAACCTGACCTCTCGTTTCTGTCCCAGGGCAGAGCATTAGTGCACTGAGGTAAGCATAGTTGTGGCTGTGTAGCTGCAGAAGGGCATTCCCTTGTTACTCAGGAATATCTTTGAATATTTACATGGTGAATGAGCACCGTAGTGTAGAGAAAGTGTGGCAGAAAATCTTTTGAGATCTTCTAAGCTGCTCCATGCAAAGTTAGTGGTTTCTTTCCAAAAGCACATTTTAAAAAGAAAAAAGACACATACATAATGTGCTGAATAAGGATGTTGAGAGTTGAACCAGGCAATGTGTGATTCTGCAGAGGCATCTTGTGTATGGATTGTCATTTATTCAATCAGACCTTTATTTTAAAAACTGCTTATACAGGGGAAAAGTTTTGTACCTCCTCCAATAGATGTCTGCATTTCACTGAAATTGAAGTAGTTGTGTTTTGAAGACCTCATTAAAGGCTTTTCATAAATTGCAAATTGACCTCAGCTTTGATAAATTTCTTGGTCTGTGCTGAGTTATTGTCATTAATACTCTGTAGAAAGAAAGGTTCTTGCTTTTCATTTGAGTCAAATTCTTCATTTCGTGGAGATTTGAAGACTGCTTGCTTTCTTTCCTTAATCTTTCTAAGCTGGCTTTCCTCTTAGAATGGCCTTTTTCTCCTGTGGCAACCTGATTGGGTTGAGGGAGGGCCTGCATTGGGGATGAGAAATAATTTCATTTGAATAACAAAGTTTGACAAATCTAAAGAAGTGATGGAGATCGTAAAAGTCAGAATAACAGTGTTGGCTGTTATAAATTACTTGATTTACAGTGGCCATGGTGTTGCCAGGTAGAATTCTGCAATTAGGTAAGGGCAGAGTAATTCCAGTTTAACACTCACCTCTGCTCCTCCATGTGTGGATCACACCTGACCCACTACTCCACCCACCGCAGGATGCACGGCAGGGCACTTATGGGGACAGCAATGGAAGGGCTCAGTGAAATACAAGCTGAGCTACTCAAGGTTGAGGGAGAAATTATTGGTGTGGATCTTTTCAGGTGGGAAGGTAGGGCTAAGCGTAACCGTCTGTAGGCAATTGAAATTCATGACACAATATCAGGATATTATACCCTCCACCAGTCATTTCTTCATTAACCAGAGCTGTGCAAATATAACAGTCTGTTAAAATTTAATCCCAAGAAATGACTTGTAAGCTTTCCAGCCCACAAGGATCAGTATTGATGCATAAAAATGGGGAGTAGGTGGAAATGCTTGAAATGCCTTAGAAGCTTCTTTCACTTAATATAAAAGCACAATAGCTGGGGAAAAAGAAAAAGGCAGTTTCTACACATAACATACGAGGAGTTTAGTAAGCAGTTCTGGCCAGCAGGTATTGGGTGATGGATTTGCTGACAGAAGCTGTGTCTTATGTGTTTAAAATACCTGCTAATGAATTTGTTATTTAAGAATCATGTTGATTTGTTTGGTATTAAGATCTAATCCAGGTACTGAATTTTAGTATGGTTCTTCTTTCTTTTTACCCTCTTGAGTGTGGTGGTCTTCCATCCGCCTATCCCAGCCCTCCTTGTTATTTCTTTTAGCTATTTCTGCTGAGAGATGGTAAGAGTAAAGAAGCAGCTGTAACTTTCCATGTGTTTAGTTTTCCTGAACTTGGTTCCCAGTTGGTGGAATTCCTTGAACCACTGAATCGCTTTAAAAATGTCTTTATTTCAGTTGGGTGCAATCTGTCAGTAGAGCTGACTGCTTGCAATGGTTCATCTCTCCTATTATCAGTCTTAGTGCTGTGTCTTGGGTTCCCTTAGTGAATGACCCTATATGTTGCAAAGGTTTAATGTTTTCCTTGACCATGTTTTTCAACCTATGTAGCCTAACATCAGAACTGCCTTATCAAATGGATCCTTTTGCCCTTTTAAGGGAGGATGTTCCTTAGGATGCACATACAGCTGATATTTGAAGTGCTGAAGACCTCTTTATGCTATAATTATAATTTTGTGTCACTGTTTCACAGTGGTAGCCATGGATTTTTAAGGAATTGTTTTGTCTGCAGGTGAGGCCTGTTTATATTGCAGCATAGTGGATTTTTTTCCTTCTTAACTGGGAGGGAAAACTGTAAAATCGGTGTTGTCTTTGCCTCTCTTCTGCACTACTTATTGTCAGAGACCTTGGGCTTGACACAGATGCATGTAACATTCAGGTTATCCGTAACTCTGATTGGTGCCTTTGTCGGGAAGTATCAAGAACATCCACGAAGATCAGCCTTGATCTTTAGCGCTACAGCTTAGTTGTCTTCAAGAAAACAAACAAATCATAAAGGAAAACACACAAAAACTTACCCTGACTTCCTGCTCCTTTCTCTGATGTTTTTCTTTTCAGTGCAGATGTTGACTAATGCTGTCAAAATTGAATGATGGTAGAGCTTTCAAAGGTTAGGATGTTCCTATAAGTTGTTTTTGGGTTTGTTTTTTTTTGCTGTTGTTTAGTAACTGGGTAAGTAGGTGTCACCTGTGACTGACTGCGGGAGAATGGCACCACAATTTTTGTTCAGTGGCAGAGATGTCTCAAGTAAAGTACTGAGTACTTACACACCTTAGTCTGGGATAAGCAAGGGGATGGGTTGTACCCACTGAAGTTATTGTAAGGGTTGGGGACTGGAGATGAGAGAGCTCCAGGGAAGGAAAGACTGTTCCTGAAAAAAGCCAAACCAAACCATTTTGAATGAGTTTCAGCCCCCAGGGAATGACATAATTTAAAAAAATGCTCCTGCTCTTACTCCTCCCCCTCATAAAATGAATGGTAAAGTAAATAGAAATGTAATTACACACCTGTAGCTTGGGTGTTTCTTCCTGATGTACAGAAGCACAGCCACTAAATAAGGTGGTGGTTTTTAACTGGTGGGAGAAGATGCAATGGGGTTGGCTTTTTTTGTCATTATTGTTGTGTATGCTTAAAGATAAGAGAGACAGGCATATGTATATGTAGATGTAGATGCCTGTGCACACATTTATATACATAGACCTGTTTATATTTTCCCTTCTGGGACTTCCATTTGGAAATGGTGAAATTCCTGAGAAATTATGCAGCCCTTTCAAGTTGAGAATAATTATACAGTGGTGTACAGATCTAAGATTCTTAACGTCTGTCTTTAACAAGGCATTTCCAGTTGGTTGCTTGGGAGGGTAGGTAGTAAATCCTCAGTTCATACTAAAGCATGTGTCTGTGCTGCTTCAGCCATGTGATGGGGTGGAAGTTCTTGTATTACCTTCAGACTTGAATGGTACCTCTCTAGGTTGTGATAGGAATATTTTCCCCATAATGAAAGAATGCCATGTGGAGAATATGTGTTCTTGCTCATTCACTTATTTTTAAAAAGCAATGCCATAACTTAACTGAAGATAAATCATAGAATCATAGAATAGTTAGGGTTGGAAAGGACCTTAAGATCATCAAGTTTCAACCCACCTGCCATGGGTAAGGACATCTCACACTAAATCGTGTCACCCAAAGCTCTGTCCAGCTCAGCCTTGAACACCACCAGGGATGGAGCATTCACAACTTCCTTGCTATTACTAATTTTGTTATTATTCACAAATAATCTGAGTTAGTCAGAAAAGGCTCATAAGAGGGGAGAGAGATTCAAAACAGAAGTGTCAAACAGAGGACACATTCTTGTTGCTGAATGCTAGCTTCGTCTGCCCAGAGATTTCATGTAGTAGGTACAGACAAGAAAGAGTGCATCTCAGGCAAACAGCTGAGGCAATTCAGATATCCAGCCTCTGTGGGATATTATTTATTGCTGCTTCTTTCCTGCTTCCCCTCCACTCCCAACCCACCCCCTTTCCTGGCCAGCTCTGGCAACTCAAATGAAAAACAATCTCAAAACAATTCTCATTACTATTTATGGATATTGAATTCTGCTACTCTGCATGGTTGGTAAGGTTAATTCTTAAGTTTTTCTCATGAGTACTTTGATTATTTGACATCTGCCAGTTTCTTTTGTACATATGCATTGTCTGGACATTGGCATCTGCACGCTGGAGAGGCAGGTGTATTCACTGCTTGCTTCTGACTCTGCTGGAGAAAAGTTGGTAATCATTTTTTTACTTGATCCAGGATACACTACATCTCTTCTGGTGGTCAGGGTCTGACTGTGGCAATTTCTAGCTGCGTTTTCCTGTCCTTCTGTATGTTTCTGTCTTCTTCCTTGTGCCACTTGTGTATGTGAGTGTGGAAGTTGTGTTTGAGCTGCTCGACTGAATGAGCAGAAATAGTGGTGATTTCATGAACTTGGTGGAAAATCTTAGTTTCACTCTCAGCAAGAGGTCCTCACCCTGCCAGAGAGGCTTGTGCAGTTCTGTGCTGGTGGCTGCGCTGGGCTTGCTTCTGTGAGCTTGGCTTTGTTCAAGTCAAAATTTAACTCATCATGTAAGCATCATGTGTATGGTTTCCTTATGGTTTCTGTTTGTACTGAGTTGTAAGTTCACCACCATGTGCCCAGCTTTTTAGACAAGAGATAATTGCTTTATGATTCTTTTTTTTTTTTTTTTTTTTTCTTTTCTTGCTTGTTTCCGTGAGCACTCACCGATCTTGCTCCCACACGGTAATGCAGTATGAGAAAACCTGCACCTAAGCACTTTTCCTTACAAATTCTTGTTCCTGCTATTAAATTCCTTTTTAACATTTCTAAACTGCAGACTAAAGAATTTCACTTTTTAAAAATCAGCTTTTTGTTATTNAAACATGAGACACACACAGCTCTAGTCTGCCTGGCTTCCACTTTCATAATGCATTTCATATATAAACACAAGGGATGTATATGTCCAGTGATCCATCCCCTCCCCCTCCTTCTTTGTCTATCATTTGCTGTTGTTGGCACAGTTCCAGAGCCAGAAAAGGAAGAGAGACTGATACAGAGAGCTAAACTCTGCAGTGCTTAGCTGGAAGGTACTTGGGTATTATAGTGATGTTGTCTAGAAGACTTTTGATGAAGGGGATCTTGGCAGTGCATGTTTTCTAACCTGGGTTATGTTAAAACCTGGCTTATTCCAAAATAATTTTGGAGAACTTCAGGCTGACAGCGCTGAAACATTTCTGGTGCATTTCTTTGAAGTTGTTGTGGATGCGATTGCTGTTTTGTACTTGCAGTGTTTACCAGGTTTTCTAACATTATCCTGATGTGTGTGGCAGATTTTTTCCCCTTCTTTTTCTAGGATGATACAGCGCTGCTAAGAGTGGAATTTAATATCTGCTCAACTTTTTAGAGATTGTAAAGAAAGCCTGTCACAGCTGGCTGTGATTATAGACTGCTGCCAGCATGCTGGAATGGGAACTTCTAGGGCAGAGCAAGTTGAAGCAAATTAAATGGAAACTTCCTTATTTTTATAGCGCTATTAGCCATGAAGCTTAATTATAAAGTTTGACCTTTTTACCTTCAGAAAAAAGCCTGAAGCTGTGTAACATCTGGTTCCAGCAGGAGCGCTGTGTAATTTCTCTAGTCAGTGGGCTGGATTGGAGGTGCTCACCTTCTCCCCCCATTGCCACTTCCCAGTTCCTGCGTGGTTTTGGGATTGCTGCTGCTTGAACCTTCTGCTCCCCAGCAGCAGCAGAACCTGACCATGCCTTGTATCCTCCCATTCATAACAAATCTTTGGCTCTTCTGTTCTGTAACAGGATGTGGAGTTTAGGGGAGGGGAAGACATACACATAAGCTCTGTGATCTGCTTGCTGTGTCTAATCCATCCTTGGGCTTTGATGGATGGGTGGGTCAAAGGATCGGTCATGGTGGATACTGTGGCTCAGAAGCAAGACAGGAGAAATTCCCTCCTGTCATCACTGCATGGCTTCCCAACAGACTTCCTGGTTGGAGCAGTGTTTTTAGTTTGGAAATAGGCTGTTGTTTGGACTGGTTTTCTGAAGGAGTGGAACAAATGTCAAACCGGCCACACCATTAGAGTGCCCTCAGTGGTTTTGGCTGGAACTAGCTGTTGAGGGCATGGGGAATTGAATGCGTTGTCATGATAGTAACTGAAAGGAGCTCCTGCTGTTTCCTGTAGTAGTCATGAAGTTCTTGCTGTCTGCAGCTGGACACATATCCCTGTACTGTCTTCATAGAATCATGGAATAGTCCTCCATCTCTACCAAATTCTGAAATTCAGAGTTTGAAATATGCTGGAGCAATTACACCCAATCTCAGGGGAGGCAGCAAGGGCTGGGGCAGGCCTGGCCACTTCTGCAGGCTTGTTTTGTCAGCCAGAAACCTCGTTTTGTGGGTGGCTATGAGTCATGGTCTAGCTGGGTGCTGGAAATTCATTGCAGGGATGTGTAGAAATTAGATTTGCCCCTCATGTTTGCCTGTACCTGCTTTTGTGTGCTGGTGGGAGGAGTTCAGTGGTCTCACCTGGTGCTGCTTGTAAGGGACAAAATGGGGCCATGCAGTGTCTATTTTCAATATTGGTAGGGATTTATACTCACTTTACTAGGGCTCTACTGGTATGCACTAAACTGGCCTGCCTTATTAAGTTTAACCTCCCTGGTGGAAGTTCAAACAACTGATTGACAGCTGTGTAGCTCATGGGTAGAACAAGGCAAGGAAGATGAAGTTAATTATGGTGGAATAGGAGGTACAAGATTACGAGTGTGACAGCACCTGGTGATTGTGTGGGAGTGAGGAGACTGAATGAACTCTCTCATGATTTGTTTGGGAACGGATTATTTTTTTTTTTTTTTTTTTAACAATATTGAGGGGTTTTTTTTTTTCAGGAGGGGNTTATTAAGTTTAACCTTCCTGGTGGAAGTTCAAACAACTGATTGACAGCTGTGTAGCTCATGGGTAGAACAAGGCAAGGAAGATGAAGTTAATTATGGTGGAATAGGAGGTACAAGATTACGAGTGTGACAGCACCTGGTGATTGTGTGGGAGTGAGGAGACTGAATGAACTCTCTCATGATTTGTTTGGGAACGGATTATTTTTTTTTTTTTTCTTAACAATATTGAGGGTTTTGTTGTTTACAGGAGGAGTAATTGAGTATATGGAGGCAAGTCGGGAAAAAATTGGTGGTGGAAAAGAGCAGGGCTGGGGCAGTTCATTGGATCTAAAGAATTTAGGGTCAAAGTAGACTTTTAAAAACTTCAGTGTAAAATAGCTTCTTGAGTCTTTGTCATTATTTGGCTGCATTTATGCTAGAGCTACTTTTCAGTGATCCAGGGTCTCACATACACTCAGTAGCACAAGTTTTACCAAAGGAAGATAAGTGTAGGTTTTTATGTTATTAAGCACTATTGCAAACAGTTTAATTGCATCTGAATGAAGTTCTGTTTTTGAACCTTGCCACCCTTGTTCTAAACTGCCCCACTTATCTTGCAATCTAACTTGTAAAGGTCTTTATCATGGGGATCCCCTTTATTTAGTTTTTTCTTCTGACATGTTTATGGTGATAATATGTAATGGGGGTTTGACTTTTATGGTGTGGCTGACCTGAAGTACTTTCGTGATTAGAAAGTGATTTATTTATTTTTTTTTTGAGACAAACTTTGTTATAGGGAGTGCAATGTGTCAGAGCTCAAAGTTAATTTAAAAAGAAACAAACAAAAGCATCTACAAGCAGATTAAAGAAAACAAACAAACCAAAAGGATTAAGTCTATGATCATGGTACCAAGTAAAAACAATAAAATAGCAGCAATGAAGTTTTCTAATGCTTCATCCATAAAACTGTCTTAAACTAGCACAGTTACAGTGGGTGAATTATGCATAAATAATGGAAATGTTTATATGACAGTATAGCTGTCTCTGAGAATACTACAACTGGATATGAAATTATTGTTAATGAAGACAGCCTGATGTCTGTTTGAATACAGTATTATAGAGAACTGCTGAAATGTAGGGCAAGCTGAAGGCAGACTAACAAAGAGCCTGAAGGGCTGCACACACATGTGTGTTTTGAGTGAATTACAACTGCCATACAACAATTAGCATGTTTTGTTGTTGTTCTCCTCCTCCTCTATTTGTATTGGAATTTTACCAACCTATACTTCTAAACAAGTGTAATGCAAGTTGCCTCAGTATTAGCTTTGTGAAGTTAAAGTGGCTTTTGCCAATATGTGCTGACAGGCCTTCAGAGAGAAACAAGGTGCTGCTTTTCACTATGTGCCCTGTTACAGCTCAGGAAGAAGTTAAGCTAGTAAGAAAATCACCCTATGAGAAAACCCACTCAGGGCTTGATAGCAGTAGCAAGAGCCAGTAGGGTGGTAGGAAGGACAAGGCAAAGTAAGGAACAAACCAGCAAACATGGAGTGCCATTCAGAGCTTCACATGCTAGGAAGGTTGTGGGGTTATAAAAGTCCATCTGCTGAATGGCACAAGGGTCCTGAACACACAGATGGTGCGTGGTGTTTCAGAATCTCAATCTATCCTCTTCAGCGTAAAAACTTTTCTCCAGAGTTACTTGTTACATGCTCATGTACTCCTAATCATGAGTGTACTCACTATGTACATATGTTTAGAATACATGAAAGCAGTTGAGCAGTGGAGGGATAAGACACCGAAACTCAAAGGGAAAAAAAGCAAATTCTTGAAAGCTTCAGCTTCAAAATGTTTTTGTGAAAGTAATGAAATTTTATCGGTTCTGTTGTCAAGTTATTGCAGTAAATGTCAGGTGAGGGAGGGATGAATAGTGGAAAAGCTGCTGTTCAGACTGTGAATGAGACACTGCACCTGCTCGCACTTCAGGTTTAAGGTGTGATGCTTCAGTAAGGTGACCAATAACGTCGTGTGTTTATCTGTTTTTAAACCTCAAATTGCTTTAAAATATGCTAGTAAATGTGTGTATTATTGACATCAAATGTTTATGTGCGGATGCTGTGCTGCATGTGTTGCATCACAGTAATTGTGAAGTGGGAATAGTGTTTTGGGGCTTTATTTTTCTGGCTTGGGAATGTGTGTGGTGCTAGTCAGTCTTGCACAGAAGGAAAGACTTCTTGGAACTTACTGTACCTGTGCCTTTAAGCTTTAAGTTCAACTAACACTTGGTTACATTGCTGACAAAAGCCATACTGGTGGTGGCAGCAAGCAGAGTTCCTCATTTTACCATAGTATTTTGAGAAGTACAGATAGAGTTTTTGGGATGGGTATTATGAGGTTGCAGGTTAACTTCTGCACAGTGCATGCTGGCTTTGCTTAGAAGGTTTCTGAGCATTTTATTACGATGTCTTAGTGGGTGGTGGCATTTGAAGAATAAAGAATGCAATCCTTCTGCCCAGTGGAGCTTTGGTAATTACTCCTCCGCACACTTGGACTTAAATAACTGAGCCCAGTGTTTTCCATTTGACCTGGCAGAAGCCTGCAAAGTGTATGCACAGAAAGCTTGCTAAAAGCTTATTGAAAACAAGTGAGGGTGTAAGCATACAACCTTTTGCTGACTTGCAAAACTGAATCAGTTACTGCCCTTCAGCTGCTTGATACTGCCTAGTCCTATTTCCACCATGCCTCCACTGACGGTACACACTGGTGGTTTGTGCATGGAGCTGAGAGGGATGTCTGATAACCAACCTTCCACTTAATCTCTTCTGCTGATGTGTGCGCTGGGCTGGTCCCCAGCCTCTGCTTGGGAACATGGGCAGTGGTTTGAGATGGTGTGCTTTATTTGGGAAAGCATGTGCACCTCTCTTTTCAGTGTGCTGGCTCTTCTGCTTATGAGTCTGTGTGCAGGGTTACTTTTAGAGAGGCTTGTTGCTTTTTTGTGTGTGTGTGTTCAGTTGTGTGGGTCTTTTCTACCTCTATGTAATGGTTCAGTTGGGCTGTGTGCTTTGTTTCTTCTACACACTTCTCCTTCCCTAGTCTCTTGAGAAATAGAAATGCTTTGCTAAACTGAAGAACCCTCCCTCTGAGAGCTTTAACTCTGCTTCTGTGGCCCTGAGAAAGCAGGTTGATGCTGTTGCTTTGTTCTTTGTTCTTACCTGATTCCCCTTGCTAGTTAACAGTACAGCATGGTGGCTCTGTGTTGCCATAGCTGCTGCGTGATGGCCTCTGAAAACTGACCTCAGGCAAGTTTAATAATCAGTTAATTTGCAGGTTCCAGTGGATTCAATATGTAACAAAGGTTTTACCTCACTCTTTTTCTTACCGTGCTAATTGGTGAGGGAAGGGAGAAAGAAGCCCAGTAATTTTTAACAGTAGTTTTAATGGTACACTTCTAGTATCTGACAACTGAGATGAAATTTTATATATATATATATATATGCAGTCTTTGTAGAGTATTATATCAACCAAAACATCTGATGTTGGATTATCTATTGAAATACACTCTCTGTGCTTGTTGCAGTCTTGGCAACCTTAAACAAACACATAATGATTTGCAGTTTGTAGCTGTTAAAAGGAAATCGGTGGCTGAAGGTTGTGAATTGGTGTGTAAGCTTTTAGCAGTGAGTGCAATTTAACTGTTGGAACAAATTAACAAGAGGTATAGGAAGTCTGCAGTTAGCTAGAGGCTTTAAAAAGGATTGAGCTGGAGTGTGTGTTTTGTGTGCGGGTTTGTGGGTGTTTTTTCTTGTTTGGTAAAGGAATCTTCCATGAAAGTAAATCCTCATACTGTGGCAGCAGGGTAGATAATTGCCAGATAGGTTTTCTGTAGCTTGAAAAATTGTGAGGTGTTACTCTGGCATTGTGCAGAAGGAACAGCATGGCACCCACCATCATCAGCCGGACAGGATGCGGTCCCCAAGGGCCATGGTGCAGCTCTGGACCATTGGCTGGGTGCTTGCACGCAACTCTGTGGTGTGTCACTGTGCTGTGTCCCCTACACTCAGTGCAGGCTTCCCATGCTGAGTGAGCAGGCAGGTTTTGGTATGCATTTTTATTTCCTTCTTTTCTTTTGACTCTAACTGCAATGCTGTTTCGGAAAGAGAGATGCTTGCCTTGGGTCCTTGGCAGGAGACACGTTTATCCTCTGAGGAGTGGAGTTTAACTGGAAATGTAATTGTGTTGGAAGTGTAGCTCTGTCCTCTCTCTGCAATTGCTCTATTTATTCTTAGACTAACTCCAGTCAACACAAGTGAGTTGAAGTTCTCATGTATTTGTCAAAGTGTGCTAATGGACAAGAAGCTGTTTGCAGGAACGCTGTCCTGAGCTGCCTATGGTCAGCTATATAACTATAGGGAACATCTATTCTTCCCCCTCACCCCTTTCCTCCAATACTCTTGCTATTTGAGGATGGAATGGGGACATTTGGTGCTCCTAATCCAGGCTTTCTGCAGGTCTTTTCCTGGTGAGCAAAGCTCCCCATCCCCAGCATGAGGACTGTAGGAGCAGTTCCTGCAGAAGGCAGAGCAGCTCTGTACAGTGCTGTCCCTCTCTTTTTCCTTCTGTGGCTTTTGGTTTTGGAAAAGGATGAATAAAATACATTGCTCCAAACAGGAAGGGAAGCAGACTGTCTGGGTGGGAGACGTTTTATGCTAATTTTTATAATGACTGGTAATAAATATGTGTACTTGTAACAGTTTGGTGGCAGTACACAAATAAATAGTGTGCTCTAAATGGTACAGGGGAAGAGTTAATGTCTTAGCGGGTGCTATCTGATCACCTATGCATCATCTTGGGGCATTAAAAAGGAAAAGCAAACTCCTAGATGTTTGAAGCAGCAGTTGGTGGTGGCACTCTGCTGACCACTGATGCCTCAGTCATTGGTCTGACTGTGCCACTGTAGAAATACACTGTGATAAATTTATCTGTGGTTATCTCCCTTCCCTCTCCCCAGGAGTAGATGAGGGTTTTAGCTTTCAGGATGAAGGCTGGGTTTGCAGCCTTAGCTGTTAGAGGCACCCTCAGCAAAGGCCTGAAGGCTTTGCCAAGCATAGGGCTGTGTGCTTGCTCCAGAGTTGCCTTTCCAGGCTTCTTCATGTGCTGTCCTTCCCCTCTGCCCAGCCCTGCTGGGTCTGAAGGATTGGCTGCTCCTGTCAGCTTGGCAAGGGCTATTGGTGTTCAAAGTGTGTATATAGCACGTGTGTGTATATATATATATATATATGTATATTTGTATAGGGAGGGGACATGGGCATTGCATGCACAGCTAGTAGCCTCTCCTTCATCCCATTCCATAGTACCTGAAGCTGGAAGGTGATTACTACTTTGCTGCTGTAAGGAAGAGGCTCCTTCCACAGGGGAGCTGTTTCCTATGGGGGTTTGGGCGTTTGATATATTGACTTACAGGCTTTGAAGTACTCGGAGTTGCTCTTCTCCTGTTGACAGGACCGTTCTTACTCTTTATTAGTGTGTACCCTGGCCAGGTTTGTTAGCAGAAGTTTAACTAACACAAGCCAGAAAGGATACCTATGGAAGTGTGCTCAAAATTCAATCAACCTACATGACTGCAATTAAGAATGAAATCTTGCAGGTTCCTGTTTTTCCTGCCTACATCTTCTGGTATGAAAAGAAGGCATCGGAAGATGCTTTCTAAGGAAAAATCCCTATGCAGTTTAGAAGGAAGCTTTGAGAGGTTTCTGTTCTTGGAGGTGCAAATATACATTTGTGAAATGTGTGACAGGAAATGGTACAAATAAATTGTTTTATTCATATGCTTGCCTATGCCATTTGTTCCCAAGTTTTGGATTGCATCCAGGCACACAGAGGGCAGGGGAGCAAAATGTGTTTTGGAGGTGGTGCCTTTCCCTGCAGCAGTTTCTGATGCTGCAGAATGTGCTGAGGGCAGAGATCTGTCCTGAGAGGAGTTGTTCACCAGTAGGTCTCACAGCCGTTTGGCTGCTGGGCTAAGCCCAGGCCACTGCAGCAGGGAAATACCTGCTGCCAGGGCAGGTGGTATGGACAACCAGGATGGCTGGTTGGAGAGGTGGGAGCACAGAAGTGATGGTCCCTCTCTTGTGCCTGGACTTGCACATTGCCGCTTGGGCTTTAGCACAGGGCTGTTGCTGAAATGCATGTTATTTCTCATCATACAAGTACACAAGTGCTGAGCTGTGCATCTGTCATGACTGGGATTTGTTTTATAAACGTGCCCATGAATGAGCAGGAACCTTGTTTCAGAAGGTGTGCTCAATATCTTAAACAAGAAGCAAAATGCAGAAGTCTCCTGTGGACCTGCTGCCACTTCGCTGGGCTGCTGGAAAGAGGTGGCTCAAGATGCTTTGTGAATGAGTGGGGGTGTTCTGCTGGCTGTGTGTCATGGTTGGGTTTCACAGGTTTAACTATAATGCAAGCAGTGCTTTTGAAATAATGTGCTCCACAGGTTTTCTCAGTATTTAGGTTCAAAGTATTCCCTTTAGTATCTATATACCCCCTTCCCCAAGACAGAAGAGGAACTTAGAAAAAGTCTAACTAAAATCATGGAGATTCTTGAAAGCTGTCACAATTTGTCATTTGCAATTGCTGGTGTTCTTTCTTTTGCAGGATGAGTCTCTTTTGCAGGATGAGTCAGTGGGTTATTTGCAGCAGCCACAGACATGCTCTTTTACAAGAACCATGTGTGTGAAGTGCAGTGTGGCTGAAAAGCTGCATGCTGGAAGAGTGTGGTGTTGGAGCTGCCTGTGTGAGCACTGGAAGAGTATCTGTATGTTATCTGTACTTCAGTGATCCAGCAGCTGCTGTACTCAGAGTTATGTTCCTTTTCCACAGTAGCAAGGTCAGTTGCTGTACTGCTGATTCCCTTTTCAGGAGAAGGCATTATTGCTGACAGGAACCTGCTGTGTGAAAGGAGGTTTCAGTAGAAGTGCTAAAAACTTTGTTATCCATCTGAAATTGCTGTTGCTGTGAGTTTCCTGGAAGTGGGGGATAAACAGATGACTAGTTTCCATCAAAATGCATCAGGCACTTGAAACATTATGTTTAAGTTCCTGTCCTTGCCTTTTCAGCATCCTTTTCCTTAGCATTATCCTCTAAGCTCATTTGCTTGCTTAAGCAAGCATTGCGTGATCTGCTAATTCAAAACATGTTTGTTAGGCCAGCAAAAAAAAAAAAATCTTGTCATGTTGTTGCGGTGAAATAAAACATCCCGAAAAAAAATTTGGGGGGGTTAAATCCCCCAGCATG